>JAFMOC010000858.1:0-72670 GCA_019802505.1 Corydoras sp. C115 | reverse complement strand
CCTTCTGATCCATAGTTAGACATATTACCCCAGCACCAGTGGTCCACAACAGTCATGGTGATTATTTTAGGAGAACTGTTTGTTTTACTCTGATGTTGAGATCATTTGGAAGTATAGCAGACAGTAATTCACCAAGATAACTGTAAGGAGGGCAGACATACAGACAAGAACACATACTCAAGAGCTGAGGTTTGAACCTGGAGGTTCTCAACCAAATTCAGATGTATGAGCCATTATAGAGACCTGACATGTTATATATTACTGTTCCAATTAAAATAAAATCAGCTCTTACACATTGCTGGAAGAGTTCTCAAACTAAGGATAAAGGCAGATTTTGTATTCTAAGCAGCTTGCCACAACCCAAATTCCACCCAGGGTTGCTGAAGTCATGATGCAGAATACAAATAATTTTGGGTTACAGGACGCCATAATGCCCTTTCAAAAGTCTTTCATTGATCGGACTTTGATGAAAGCATCGTTGGTTTTCCAGGGAACCCTCCATGACTTTGCCTCCAGCAAAAAAAAAAGAATTGTTGTTACATTGGAGAATGCAGGCATCGATCCTGCTACCTCTCGCATGCTAAGCAAGTGCTCTACCATTTGAGCTAATTCCCCAATTAACCCTTAAGTTTTAATTTTCTCTTAGGTCAATAGATAGTTATAAAAAATCAATCATTAAAACTTCATTCATTCATTTGCTTTATCCTATATTAGTGTCGCGGTGGGGTTCCCCATGCCCATCCAAGGGAGAACATTTTGGGCGCTGGGCAGATACATTCAGGACAGGGCGCCAATCTATCGCTGGGCACACACTCACTCACACAGACACGCACGCAAACACACTCTATATGGGGCAATTTGGAGAACTCAATTGACTTGATCCATGTTTTTGGACTGTGGGAGGAAACAGGAGAACACAGAGGAAACCCACACGGACACGGGGAGAACATGGAAACTCCACCCAGTTGGGGATTTGAACCGGGAATCCCTAGTGCTGAGAGGCATACGTGCTAACCACTAAGCCACCGTGCCAAATCATTAAAACTTTCCAATGCAAATCCAGCCTGGAATCTAAACAGAAAATGCTCATTATGGAATGCATGAAGTGCATTTCAGGCCGGTTAGCTCAGTTGCTTACAGCGTGGTGCTAATAACGCCAAGGTCATCGGTTCGATCCCTGTATCGGCCATTTTTGCAAAAATATTTTGGTGTTAAAGGCGAACAGCCTTTCTTAGGGAAATGAAAGACACCAACAACAGAACAAACACAATAACTTAAAACATTTTGAAATTGTAATCAATTCCTAATTAACAGCTGTGATTAAAACCTTCTCCATAGAAAAACAGACACATGACCAAGAAACTAGAAAGAAAATTAATCTGTGAAACAAGAAGTATATAATACAACACTTCAGTCATCGGATCTGAAATATCCAGGTTCTCATTAATTTATCTCATTTTTAATTAGTGCATTATTAGACACAACTCTTCTTTATATCAGGCAGCACGGTGGCTAAGTGGTTAGCACAGTTACCTCTCAGAACTAGGTCCTTTTGGTTCGAATCCCAATCTGGGTAGAGTTTCAATGTTCCCCCCGTGTCCGTGTGGTTTCCACTGGGTTTCCCTGGTTTCCTCCCACAGTCCAAAAACATGGATCCAGGTAAATTGAATGCTCAAAATTGCCCCCTCTCTGGTGATGTAGCGTAGGAGGCCGCCCTTACGTTCTCTCGTTTCCTTTCGCTTTGTCTCTTTTGCCTTTCTTAAATAAATATCACTTCTTTTAATATGCCTTGTCTCTAGATTAAACTATTTATTCTCAATGACTCCAAATAAACCCCCACCGCACTGGTTTAGATCATTGGACTCGATCATCTTAAAATTCCTTTGGAAAAACAAAACCCCACGTATTAGCTTAAAATCATTACAGAAAACTAAAGCCAAGGGAGGTCTAGTACTTCCTAACTTTTATCATTACTTCTTAGCTAACAGGTTACAATATATTTCAAGATGGTTAAAACACAGCCCATTAGATGAATCCTGGCTAGACACTGAACAAGCTTTATGTCAGAATATAAAATTTCGGATCTTCCATTCATCAGCCCAAATATAAAACGACATGTATGCTTAAAAACATTAATATAAGCTCATCCCTGACAGCATGGTGGGAGTTTCTTAAAATTATTAAGTCTTCAATAATCCCATGCAAAAAACACCCATCTGGAACAATCCTGACATCCTACAACAAAATACTATGTTAAACTTCCCAAATTGGAGAAGTAACGGAATTGAATACCTGGAACATATTTTTGAGGCATAGATTTTTTACCATTTGACAGATTAATAACACAATATGGCATAAACAAAAAAAAACAATTTTTAGAGTATCAGCAAATTAAATCTATAATAAAAAATAAATTTAAGCTCAATAACACTAGATTAGAAACACCATTAGCTGTTTCAGAATTTATTAATCTTAAACCCCCAAATTACTATCGCAAATCTACAAGTTAATATCTAAAATAGACTGCTCAATATCACTTCCTATTGGGAAATGGGAATCAGACCTGGCAGTTAACTATGAACAAGACACTTGGTCTCAAATATGTTCAAGAACTTTTAAAATGACTAGAAACCCCAATTTACAATTAATACAGTATAAACTTCTTTACAGAGTACATTATACAGGCCAGCGAATGTTCCAAATGGGTTTTGCTTCATCTAACACCTGCTCACAGTGCACAGGTAACATACCCGATGATTACATGCATGCTCTCTGGTTCTGTCCACCTGTTCAGAGGTTCTGGGCTCGGGTATGTGAAGACTTATCTGAGAGTCCTCTGCAATGTAATATTCCACTATCTCCGTCTGTGTTGCTTATTGGCTAAATTAGATGATGTCACTTTAGAGAAAAATAGATCTTATGTGATTTTCACGGCCTTATGTATCGCAAAGAAAACTATACTTATGAATTGGAAAAACAAAAACGCTCTCAGTATTAATCAGTATAAAAATCTTTTGTTAGATCACATTAGTCTTGAGACAACCTCTGCTGCCACATCAGATCCATCTCTTTGGGCTTCCCTAATTGACTCGATCACATAGGGTGGGTGGGGGGTCCTCGGTCTCGTCCTGCGGGCGCCGTGGCTGATGTTGGGGGGTGTTGGGGTTTGGGGGCGTCCGGGGGAGCCTGGGGGCTGGGTCGGCGGGGGTACCTGGGTAGGGGTGCTGCCGCTCGCCGCCCGGGGCGGGCCTCGTGGGGGGTGGGGGGTGGCCTCTAGTGGCTGTGTGCGGGTCTGGGGTGGTTGGTGGCCGCAGGCGCGGGCTCAGCCGGCGGCCTGGCTGCCCTGGGGTGGATTCGGGGTGGGGGGATTCGGGCTGGGGTCCGGGCCGGGCCTGGGGGCCTGGACCCCAGGGGCGGGCGTGTTGCCGGGGCTTTGCCGGGGCATGCCTCGGTGTGTGGCCCCTGGCTGGGGGTCTTCGGTCCATTGGTGGGCTGTTTGGGTCTCGTTGGCCGGGGGGGCTCTGGGTCGCGGGGGGGGGGGGGGGTGTGGCCGGGCGGGGGGGTGGATCAGGCTCTGCCTGGATGTCCTGTGTTATATGTGCTGAGAGTTATCTGACTGTTTGGGTGAGAGTAGAATTCCTCTGGGGTGGGGACCGGTGGAGGGCCTCGGTGCTGGCTGGCTCTTGGGGGGGGCACGCTCCCGGTGGCTGCCTTGTGCTCTGGGTGGCTGGGTGGGCATGCTCGGTGGGATCGCCCTTGTTGGAGTTTGGTGGCTGCTACGGCTGGGGGGGGCTGGCTGTGGAGCTGGGGGTGGTGGCTTGGGGATCTGGATGGTCCCGGGGTGGGTGGGGTGTTGGTCCCGCCTTCGGCAGTCCCCTGGGCTCTGTCCATTCATGGCCTCTTGCTGCCCAGCCTGGTATGGTGCACCATCTGCCCTGGAGCGGGGGCACTGGGGCCTCCCTCCCTGGGTGGATCTCGGGGAACGGGGGAGCCTACTGGGGTCAGTGGGGGGGCTGGCTCCCTGGGGGCGTTTGCGCCCCCAGTTGTTTCTCCCCATCCCTCGTCGCATCCCTCCATCCTCTTCACTTCAATTCCACTCATGTAGGGCTTTGGGGTTCCATGACCACCTGGACCCCAATTTTATTATACACCCTAGACATTCACTATTAACACTCTCATGACACTCACATATAGGGCCTTGGGAATGGGCATTATGTGGCGTGCAGTGGGTGGGGCTGCTAAGCGGTCTCACCACTGTCGCCTGGGCCTGCTCCCAACATTACACATAGACACTTAGGGTTTGGGCTGGAGTGGGGGTGCACGTCTCTGGGTCGGATCATGTGCCGACCTCCCCCTCCTCCCCCTTTTAATCGCACCTTAAAAAACAACACAAGCATCAACAGCATATCTGGGGGTGGGGGTATGTGTGTGGGGGTCTTAAGCCACTCCCCCGTTTCCTGTTATGCCGCTTGGGGTGGGGGGTAGGTGAATAAGGGGCAGTCCGTCTGGTGGGGGCGGGGGCGGTGGGTGGGCTGCGGGGCTTGGGGGGGTGGTGGGGGCGGGGCCGGTGTTCTGGCTTCCCTGGGCCTGTTTGGATTCTTGGGCCATTGCCCTGGGCTGTGCGGTCATTCCTCTGGCCGGGCTTGTCGCCGGGGTCTGGCGGGCGCTCAGCGGGGGGTGTCTGCTTGGCTGTTGGTGGTGCTCGGCGGTGGTCGGGGGCGGGTCCTCACCGTGGCGGGGGCTTGCCCTGCCGGTCTGGTGCAGCCCGGGCTGTGGGACGGCCTTGCGGGTTCGTGGCTTTGGCCGTCCCCTCCTCTCCACCCTGGAGAGAATGGGTTTACCCTCTGGGTCCGGATGTGGGTTCCCACCAATAGGGGGCGGACGCATGTCCTGGACCCAGAGTGTGTATAGAGTGTGTATGGGGAGTATGAGTGAGTGTGGCGTATATGTTACTGTATATGTTTACTTCGAATGAGTGGAGGTGAGTATGAGGGTGGGATGGTATGAGTGCATTTGTGTGTGAATGTGTATTTGTCAGGCTGGGGCCTGGTCTGCTCCCTCTCCTGGGTCATCTAGGGTCCGCCTAATGGTGGCCCCCACCTCCGCGTCGCATTCCCCTCCCGGGGGGGTTGTGCCCTTTGCCCTCTGGTGGGCTGGTGGCTCTCGGTTTCGGGGGCTGGGCGCCGGGGGGTGTGCTGGCGGGGCCTGGTGGCTGCCTGGTTGGGTTTGGGCCCCGTGGCCCCGGGGGGCCCTGGCTGGGGGGTGGCACGCCTCGGGGTCCCGGGCCTCCGTGTCCATGGTCGGATCTGCTCTGGCGTGGCGGGTGCCGGCGGGGTCTGAGGGCTTGGGGCTGCTGACCCCTGGGCTCGGCGGGGGGCTGCTGGGGGCTTCCCTCGGCTCTCCCTTTGGGTCCGTTCGGGGGGGTGGGGTGTGCGGTTGTCCCGGCGTTGGGGCCCCTGGGGGCGCGGCGCCTGGGACCTCCGCGGTGCCTTTGGCCCTGGTCTTCCTGGTGTCTGCCTCGGGCCTTGGGGTCGGGGCCGGGGGTCCCCCACGGTCACTACTACAAATTCCCATTTGGCATTCCTATGGAAGAAATCTTTCATCTACTTGCATGCTCACAACTGCACACAAACAGGTGTTTAGATCCTGGTTTCTTAAAATTGTCTTTCTTTTCGTTAATTTATAAAATCAATTAAAAGAATAGTTTAAATAAATAAATAAATATATTTATACTGGAAATTGTAATTAATTTTAGTATATGAAGGTAAATGTAGGTATGGATGTGTGTGTATTATGTGTATGTGTGTATGTATGTGTATATGTATGTGTGTATATGTGTATGTGTATGTATATATGTATGTATGTATATATGTGCGTATGGGCATATATGTACTTATGCGTAGGCGTGTATATGTGTATGTGTATGTATGTGTATATATGTATATGTGTGTGTGTATGTATGTATGTATGTATGTATGTATATGTATATATATATATATATATATATATATATATATATATATATATATATATATGTATGTGTATGTGTGGTGTATATATATATATATATATATATATATATATATATATATATATATATATATATATATATATATATATATTATATTTATTTATTTATTTATTTTTTTTCTCTCTATTTATTTATTTTTTTTTTTTTTTCTTTTCTCTGTTGGTCTTTTCTTCTTTCCTCCCACCACTTTCGTATACCTCTTTTTTTTTTGTTTTTTTTCCTTCTTCTTTTCTGTTTCTTTTTCCATCTCCGTGGTTGCTGTACAGATATGATCCCCAAAAAAAATTTACAATAAAGTTTTAAATATATACCAAGTGGAGCATCATGGAGAAATACCTGTATGCTCCACTTGTAAAATCAAAACTGTTGGGCCTGATTTAGACACTCAGACATCAATCCTGAGTTTCACAATGGCAGACAGGACACGGAGAAAAAAAAAAAAAAAAAAAAAAAAAAAAAAAAAATTTATGCCTTGTCTCACAAGAATATTATTTTCACCACACCTCGTACTACCATAAGGCTGACTACCCTGTGAACAAGATTCTAAGAGAACCCTAAGAGATTTTTTAATTTTTTTATTATTTATTTTTTTTTACAATTCTATCATGTTAGCGTTGCCTAAATTAAAAAGCCTTACATCTTTGAGTGTGATAGGTCCAGGGTTCAAAACCGTATGAGCACAGAAAAGTGTTCAGTTTGTTTAGACTTTAAACACTTTTTTTTATCAAATTTATTTTATGAAAAATAAAAGAAACAGAACACTGAGAATAATTGTTACAAATACTAAGCAAAAAGCTTAGAAAAAATGTTTTAAAAATCTAATCATTAATTGATTTACATTTACAATCTCACAGTTAAGGACAACAAACAATAAACTCTTCTAATAAACATAATATCACTCCACAGCCCATAACAAACCAATTTAACTATTATTCTCAGCTACAGCTCACTTAAACAAGGCTTGTTGGTCTATGGATGTTATTTTCTCTTTGGGTGTGAAAGTTTCCTAGGTTCAAATGCCAGATGAGCGCAAGCTAGTATTCTGGTTGTTATCTTCTTAAACAAAATACCAAGAAAATTATTTAATTTATTTAAACACAAGAAAATTCAATTAAGTGGATCTATAATAGATTAATAATCTTTACAATACTTGATCAAATTTATATAAAATTATAACATTATTGACAGATCAGTCTTTATTGTCATTTCCTCAGAATACGAGTTCACAATAATATGAGATTAGGCTTCTTTGGGATATTGGTCCAATGCAGATGAAATTTACTTCAAACTCTGTCTGAATTCTGTTGGGTTGGTGGCGTTGCAGTCCTGCAGGATGGACTCACTGGACTTATATTGTTTTTCCAACTGTTTACTACAGACACGTGATCACTACACAATCTGTACATGGCTGTCCAACACTGTTGATTCTGCTTTTTCTCTCAAGGAAGTTAGGTTCCCTGCTGAGCCTCGGTTCTCTCAAGGTTAAGCTATCAATACTTACCTTTAAAAATTAATTGTCAGAAGTGGGATTTGAACCCACGCCTCACTGAGAGACCGCGACCTGAACGCAGCGCCTTAGACCGCTCGGCCATCCTGACACACAACCTGCCAAGCTCCTGTGACAAAGAAGAGATGCCTCTTATACTCTAAAGGATATGTAACTGAAGTCCGTCAGTAATGGGATTTGATGCCATAGCTCTTAAACAATTCAGTTCTTTAAACAAACGTCACTAAGTGCAGGTTTATGAACTGCTCTGAGACAATAAGTTGAAGCATGTTCTGATGGTAGTGTAAACTTCTGTCACTGATATTGTGTGATGGAGTTCAACAGTGCATTGAAAAAGCATGAGTTAAACAGTGCACAGTATATTATTCTATAAAACTGAGTGCTTTGTACATATCCATTAGCTTCACTGGGATTCAGCTCCATCTCATATCAAGTATTAACTTTGCTGTTAAAGATACTATACAGATGCACCACCGGAGGTAGCAGTTAAAAAACACCAGTAAAATTGGTTTATTATGGTTTGTAATGTGGTGTAGGACATAGTGGCTTAGTGGTTAACACCTCTTAGCACATATAATTAAATTTGAATGCTGGATGAAATTGAGTTAATTTGGAAATACGACAAATGAACCCATTTTTAAATAAATGTTATATTTGCTTACATTGTTTCATCTGGTCAATCAAATAATTTAAACAAAATTTAAAGACCATTTGAACTGAAAAATCATTTCTGAATCGAATCATGACCTCAAAAATCGGAATCGAATCGAATCGAATCGCCAAACACTGAGAGATTCGCACCCCTAGTTAACACACAGATTAAAGTGATTCAATTTCAATACTTAGTGGCACCTGAGTAATGCTTATTAATGAAATCAAAGGGCTTTTAATATATTTGTTATTAATTGTAATCTTCTTCCACTGAACTACATTTCAAAGCCAAAACTAATTTTCAAACCAGTTTTTTAAAAATATATTTTGCTAATTACATTTTCTGACATTGTGCTGAAATATCTCTTTTGGGAGAGCGTTAGACTGAAGATCTAAAGGTCACTGGTTCGATCCCGGGTTTCAGCATTACTAGACATCTTTTGTCTGTGCACTACATAATTAAACTACGATAAAAAATACCTATTTTAGACAAACAACATCTAAAGAACACAGGATCTGTGTAATAATTGATTGCTTGAAAATAAAGTAAATTTAATAAAAGAGCTTGCCGTGACCCGGATTCGAACCGGGGTTGCTGCGGCCACAACGCAGAGTACTAACCACTATACGATCACGGCACAGCACTTTGCCCTTAGAAGATTGTTTCATTGAACTAGATGTTAATGAAACAGCAGCAATATTTACCCTTTAAAGTTATAAATTTTGCCAGTTGATCTTGGGGGAAAAAATTAAGCTCTCACATAGCGGGAGTGGAACCCGGTTAGACTTTTATCAACTTAAATAAACTGGTATATTTTAAGTTACTTGTCAGTGGAGTTAAGTTAGGACAAATGCACTAAAAACTGACCATAGAGTCATCCAGTAGTGAAAACTAGAACCTTCTGATCCATAGTTAGACATATTACCCCAGCACCAGTGGCCCACAACAGTCATGGTGATTATTTTAGGAGAACTATTTGTTTTACTCTGATGTTGAGATCATTTGGAAGTATAGCAGACAGTAATTCACCAAGATAACTGTAAGGAGGGCAGACATACAGACAAGAACACATACTCAAGAGCTGAGGTTTGAACCTGGAGGTTCTCAACCAAATTCAGATGTATGAGCCATTATAGAGACCTGACATGTTTTATATTACTGTTCCAATTAAAATAAAATCAGCTCTTACACATTGCTGGAAGAGTTCTCAAACTAAGGATAAAGGCAGATTTTGTATTCTAAGCAGCTTGCCACAACCCAAATTCCACCCAGGGTTGCTGAAGTCATGATGCAGAATACAAATAATTTTGGGTTACAGGACGCCATAATGCCCTTTCAAAAGTCTTTCATTGATCGGACTTTGATGAAAGCATCGTTGGTTTTCCAGGGAACCCTCCATGACTTTGCCTCCAGCAAAAAAAAAAAAGTGATGTTACATTGGAGAATGCAGGCATCGATCCTGCTACCTCTCG
Organism: Corydoras sp. C115; assembly: GCA_019802505.1. Classification (NCBI taxonomy): domain Eukaryota; kingdom Metazoa; phylum Chordata; class Actinopteri; order Siluriformes; family Callichthyidae; genus Corydoras; species Corydoras sp. C115. The sequence continues at coordinate 63,008 of JAFMOC010000858.1, read as the reverse complement.
CATGCTAAGCAAGTGCTCTACCATTTGAGCTAATTCCCCAATTAACCTTTAAGCTTTAATTTTCTCTTAGGTCAATAGATCTTTATAAAAAATCAGTCATTAAAACTTCATTCATTCATTTGCTTTATCCAATATTAGGGTCGCGGTGGGGTTCCCCATGCCCATCCAAGGGAGAACATTTTGGGCGCTGGGCAGATACATTCAGGACAGGGCGCCAATCTATCGCTGGGCACACACTCACTCACACATACACACTCTATATGGGGTAATTTGGAGAACTCAATTGACTTTCATTCATTCATTCATTATCTCCCGCTTTATCCTCTATTAGGGTCGCGATGGGGTTCCCCATGCCCATCCAGGGGAGAACGTCTCGGGCGCTGGGCAGATACACCCAGGACAGGGCGCCAATCCATCGCTGGGCACACACTCACTCACACAGACACACTCTATATGGGACAATTTTTGAGAATTCAATTAACTTTATCCATGTTTTTGGACTGTGGGAGGAAACCGGAGAACCCGGAGAAAACCCACGCAGACACGGGGAGAACATGGAAACTCCACCCAGATGGGGATTCGAACCAGGAATCCCTAGCGCTGAGAGGCGAACGTGCTAACCACTAAGCCACCGTGCCACATCATAAAAACTTTCCAATGCAAATCCAGCCTGGAATCTAAACAGAAAATGCTCATTATGGAATGCATGAAGTGCCTTTCAGGACGGTTAGCTCAGTTGGTTAGAGCGTGGTGCTAATAACGCCAAGGTCATAGGTTCGATCCCTGTATCGGCCATTTTTGCAAAAATATTTTGGTGTTAAAGGCGAACAGCCTTTCCTAGGGAAATGAAAGATACCAACAACAGAACAAACACAATAACTTAAAACATTTTGAAATTGTAATCAATTCCTAATTAACAGCTGTGATTAAAACCTTCTCCATAGAAAAACAGACACATGACCAAGAGACTAGAAAGAAAATTAATCTGTGAAACAAGAAGTATATAATACAACACTTCAGTCATCGGATCTGAAATATCCAGGTTCTCATTAATTTATCTCATTTTTAATTAGTGCATTATTAGACACAACTCTTCTTTATATCAGGCAACATGGTGGCTAAGTGGTTAGCACAGTTGCCTCTCAGAACTAGGTTCTTTTGGTTCGAATCCCAATCTGGGTAGAGTTTCAATGTTCCCCCCGTGTCCGCGTGGTTTCCACTGGGTTTCCCTGGTTTCCTCCCACAGTCCAAAAACATGGATCCAGGTAAATTGAATGCTCAAAATTGCCCCCTCTCTGGTGACGTAGCGTAGGAGGCCGCCTTTACGCTCTCTCGTTTTCTTTTGCTTTGTCTCTTTTGGCTTTCTTAAATAAATATCACTTCTTTTAATATGCATTGTCTCACAAGAATATTATCTTCACCATACCTCGTACTACCATAAGGCTGACTACCCTGTGAACAAGATTCTAAGAGAACCCTAAGAGATTTTTTTTTTTTTTTTTTTTATTATTATTTTTTAAACAATTCTATCATGTTAGCGTTGCCTAAATTAAAAAGCCTTACATCTTTGAGTGTGAGAGGTCCAGGGTTCAAAACCATATGAGCACAGAAAAGTGTTCAGTTTGTTTAGACTTTAAACACTTTTTTTTATCAAATTTATTTTATGAAACTAAATATGTTTCATTGTTTCATTGAACTAGATGTTAATGAAACAGCAGCAATATTTACCCTTCAAAGTTATAATTTTGCCAGTTGATCTTGGGGGAAAAAATTAAGCTCTCACATAGCTGGAGTGGAACCCGGTTAGACTTTTATCAACTTAAATAAACTGGTATATTTTAAGTTACTTGTCATTGGAGTTAAGTTAGGACAAATGCACTAAAAACTGACCATAGCGTCATCCAGTAGTGAAAACTAGAACCTTCTGATCCATAGTTAGACATATTACCCCAGCACCAGTGGCCCACAACAGTCATGGTAATTATTTTAGGAGAACTATTTGTTCTACTCTGATGTTGAGATCATTTGGAAGTATAGCAGACAGTAATTCACCAAGATAACTGTAAGGAGGGCAGACATACAGACAAGAACACATACTCAAGAGCTGAGGTTTGAATCTGGAGGTTCTCAAGGAGGTTTGAACCTGGAGGTTCTAGTGCTTGACTTTCAGCTAGAGGCCTTCAGGTTCCAGCAGGTCAACAATAATATGGTAAGTACTGCTGGATCCATTAGTCTGAGTGGATCTTGTTCAGTTGCTTGTACATAATTTCTCCTCTTGCTTCAGATCTACATTGCATGTTTATTGAGGGCAACAGCAGCTTCTTTCAGTCCTGATCCGGAGCACAAGGCCTGTTCCTTCTCTGGCAACAGGTATGTTTAAGGAAAACAGTAGAACCTTAGCAGCACCAGATACTAAAACCATAATCTCTGTAGGTGGATTGCTGCATATGGTGACAGTGGAGTCTGTGGCTGTTGTGATGGAAACTGCAGCTCTAGAAAAGGAGGTGCTTCAGAAGGTATGTTACTCGATTAACTAAATCAATACTGTCATGTGACTGTGTCACAGTTGTCTACCTGGGATTTAAACGCGGCTGCGCAAATACAGCGCAGAGCCGCGGCGCTCTAACACGCAGAAGGGAGCCAGGCACGCAGGTGGTACGAAATAAAGAATATTTATTAAAGGTGCTCAAACACCAAACACACAGGTACGAGGGACTAAGTGACATCAAACACACAGGAAAAGGACAGTGTAACATAAAACTCACAAAGACGCGCACGGAAGACATGAAACCCCGGAACTAAATACCCAGACATATCCCACCACGTGCACAAAACCACCCAACGAACCCGCGAATCTAATTAACTAAAAGACCTACACGAGACAGCTAATTAACTAAACACAGGAACACAAACACAGAACCCAAAAACACACAACGGCCGAGAAACGGGTGCCCTAAGCACCCGTTACAGAGTCATTGTTGTGCTTTTCAGCATATTTTGAGTGAAATGGTAATTCTTCTCCTTTGATTCTAGATCTGCAGCTGAAGGGAGAAGTGATGCTTGGGCCGATTGTGGTTCAACATAAGGGATAATTTAAAATAAAATTCTTAAAGTGATCTGTGCCTTGTATCTTATTTCAAAGCTTATGTCTGTTTCAGACTGGATGTCTGGTTTGTTTTCAAACTGTGTGCCAACTTTGAAACTACTCATTACATGAGTTCTTATTGACCTACATTACCACTGGTTTCCCTGGAACCACAAAAAAGTGAGTGCAAATACCCCGCTCTCCTGCTCGGGCTGGGCGGCGTGCGGCCCCTTGACTTCGGGCTGGACGGCGCGCGGACCCTTGACTTCGGGCTGGACGGCGTGCGGCCCCTTGACTTCGGGCTGGACGGCGCGCGGACCCTTGACTTCGGGCTGGACGGCGCTCGGACCCTTGACTTCGGGCTCGACGGCGCTAGGACCCTTGACTTCGGGCTCGACGGTGCGCGGACCCCTGGGCCACGGAATGGGCGGCGTGACGCCCCTGGTCAGCTGGATGGGCAGCGTGACGCCCCTGGGCCGCGGGATGGGCGGCGTGACGCCCCTGGGCCGCGGGATGGGCTCGCGCGCTGGACGGACCTCGGCGGGCACGCACGCTGGGCGGACCTCGGCGGGCACGCACGCTGGACGGACCTCGGCGGGCACGTACGCTGGACGGACCTCTGCGGGCACGCACGCAGGCAGGACCTCGGCGGGCACGCACGCAGGCAGGACCTCGGCGGGCACGCACGCAGACAGGACCTCGGCGGGCACGCATGCTATGCGGACCTCGGCCGGCACGCACGCAGGCAGGACCTCGGCCGGCACGCACGCTGGGCGGACCTCGGCCAGCACGCGCGCTGGGCGGACCTCGGTGGGCACGCACGCAGGCAGAACCTCGGCGGGCACGCACGCAGGCAGAACCTCGGCGGGCACGCACGCAGGCAGAACCTTGGCCGGACCGCGCGCTGGCATGACCTCGGCCGGCACCTCGGGCTCTCCATCCTGCACACAAAACACATAAACCCCCGCCGCAACGCCTAAACACATAGAGACAAACATGTCAGACATGGGGACGACAGACTGGTTACACGACACATAGGAGGACGGGGGACACAACACACTCACACACTCAGGCGGCGGCTCCGGTACCGCCCCCTCGCAGCGCGACCCAGACGCGGCACGGACCGGCGCGGTCGCGTCACGTGACTGCCCCGCAGTCCACGCTTCGCGCTCCGCAGCTGCGCTGTGCGCCTGCTGCGGCTTCACTCCACGCCGTCGCCGCGCTCTGCGTCTGTGTCTCGCCACCGGGGGTTTAACAAACCGAACTGAACCCTCCGTCCAGAACTCCTCAGTGTTGCGGAGGGTGCGTACCGGCAGAATGTGCCCATACAGGTAAGGTTCGCCCGCCTCGTCATCGGAAATCTGAACAATGTCTAGACCTTCCTCTGCGCAGAGCGCCTCAAACCCATACCTCCACATCCATTCCTCATCGGAGTCGCTACACTCCGACATGACTCTCCCGGCTCTGGGACGGCGGGCTCCGCATAACGGCGCACTCGCGAAAACGGCGGAGCGCGCCGCAAGTACGAGGCTATACGGCCCCCCCAAAGAAAAATTTTAAAATCATCTACCTGGGCTCTGGACTCCCAAAACGTTGGCGCGTCGTTCTGTCACAGTTGTCCACCTGGGATTTAAACGCGGCTGCGCAAATACAGCGCAGAGCCGCGGCGCTCTAACGCGCAGAAGGGAGCCAGGCACGCAGGTGGTACGAAATAAAGAATATTTATTAAAGGTGCTCAAACACCAAACACACAGGTACGAGGGACTAAGTGACATCAAACACACAGGAAAAGGACAGTGTAACATAAAACTCACAAAGACGCGCACGGAAGACATGAAACCCCGGAACTAAATACCCAGACATATCCCACCACGTGCACAAAACCACCCAACGAACCCGCGAATCTAATTAACTAAAAGACCTACACAAGACAGCTAATTAACTAAACACAGGAACACAAACACAGAACCCAAAAACACACAACGGCCGAGAAACGGGTGCCCTAAGCACCCGTTACAGAGTCATTGTTGTGCTTTTCAGCATATTTTGAGTGAAATGGTAATTCTTCTCCTTTGATTCTAGATCTGCAGCTGAAGGGAAAAGTGATGCTTGGGCCGATTGTGGTTCAACATAAGGGATAATTTAAAATAAAATTCTTAAAGTGATCTGTGCCTTGTCTGTTTCAGACTGGATGTCTGGTTTGCTTTCAAACTGTGTGCCAACTTTGAAACTACTCATTACATGAGTTCTTATTGACCTACATTACCACTGGTTTCCCTGGAACCACAAAAAAGTGAGTGCAAATACCCCGCTCTCCTGCAGTGCGCCACTTAGTACCCGTTGATAAACAAATGAGCCAGATTGCCGCTAGAGAATTTCAACCCCATTTATCTTAACTTTGTAAGTTTTTTGTAACTTACAAAAGCATGCATTACACTTCAAACAGAGTAAAAGTGTTTACTTTCAGAATTAATAATGTTCTAATGTAACTGTCACTCACGCTCCCTCTGTAGTGCACTCTGGTGAGGGAATGTCACCTGTTTCCTCGGGTTGCTGTCCATCACCGGAGTTTTGATCACCTGTTCTGGGTTTCCGTGATTTGTCATTTCCGGTTTTTGTGTTTATAAGCTGTTTCTGGGTTTCTTCCTCGCATTGTATCGTGCTCACTTGCTACATGTGCTCTGTCTCTAGGAGTAGTCTGCTGTTGGTATTTCCGCTTCTCCAGTAGACTTTCTGCGTCTCCTATCGTCATCGCGGGTTGCGCAGTTTGCCTTTTTTTTTTTTTCCCTCTCTGCATATGTGGTGGTTATTTTGTTTATTTTTTGTTTTGGTTGTCCTGCTCACCATGGAGAATCTCACCTTGTGCTAATAAACAGCATCGCATTAATCTGATATCACGCAGTATTTCAGTACTTACAGTATGTGCACATGTCAAACATTTTATTATGAAAGCTTGTATAATAAATGACCTAAAAGACCTCTAACTAGTCCAAAAGGCATACATGCTGTGGTTATTCTTTTAGCGCATGATGAGCACAGTCAATGAATTAGTCAAATTCTCTGACTGTGTGAACGGCGGTGTGCCGACGCTGTGAGGCTAAAAAGCATGCGAAATAAAATCGAGGCGCAAGGTGCAACTGAATTATGTAAGGTTTTTATAATACTTTTAAGGAATTTAGGAGTTGTTTAGCTCAGGTGTCACAAATCATCTGTAAGGATAGTTCTGGAGACGTGGATGCAGAACAAAAGTTATTTATTGAAATGCAAGGCAGAGGTAGGGTAGTGCAGGAGGAGGATGGTGCGAGGAGGATGTTGCCCGCTGGACCCAGGCCGGGGTGATTAACCTGGACGGAGGACTGGGCAGAGCACAACACCGAGCCAAAACAAAAACTAAATAAAACACGGTACACAGAATAAACTACGCTGTAGAAAGAGAACCCTACACTGGCTATGCGTGAGAAGAAATAGAAGAAGCTAGTGAGTGTGTCTAGGATAGACAAAATAACAAACCCTATGACAAAGAACAGGCGTGTCAAAGAGAGTGATAGACGAAAACCTGAAGGAAGAAAGAGTGTAGAAAGTGCACAAAGGGGTATGGTGAACTACACGGGACGACTGAAGGCTGGGAACCAGACTGAGAACAACGAGGGATGGGAGGACAGTCAAGGTATTAGTATACACTGGAGGAAACAACGTTAGTTCACCAAAACAGAGCGTATTAGTATAAAGATGGGAACCGTTAGTAAGTAGAGTGAACGATGAGACACGGACGCCCTCAGGTGGTGGCGCGCCAGCGGAGCAGGCTAGGGCGAGCGCGAACTCCGCCCCACCCGGCCGAAGCCGAACCACCTGAGCGGACGGACAGAGATCGCTCCCGGGACGCAGGACACTAAGGACAGGATGAACACTGAAAACAGAAAGAGGATTAGACAGACACCAGGGAGCGATCACAGATAAACACAGACGTTCACTCATACGACGACAAATACTGATCTAAACACGGAGGTGAGAACGCAGATGCTAACACACAGCTAACAAACAGACACGCACTCACCGAGACCAAACGCACCACGAGACACAAAGCAGACAGGATAATAGCCACAAAATCGCTCGGCATGTATGAAATAATTCAGGGACAATACTTCGCGATCCGTCCCGTGCGAAGACAGAGCTTAAATAAGAGAAACGACCCATCAAACAAATTAGCCTCACCTGGTGCCGGAGCGAAAGCGGAACTAGAAGGCGGGGCTAAGAGCGCGAGTGACAGAGCGTGCAGGAGAGACCGATGCAGAACCCGGATTTCTTACATCAGGGAACAGAGAGAATGACTATTTGATGAATGAGCATGGGAAAGAGTATGAATGTCCAGTTGCAGGGTGAGAGTTTTGAATAATGGGAAGTCAACAAGAACCTGTCATAAATTCATACCCCTGAGGGGGGCAGAAAGCAGGACCAGATGGGTTAGAAGATAGAGATGTTTTGGTCAATGTACATATGAGAAAAAAGACTTGTCTGGAGCTCTCGTCCATATTTTTCAATGATATTTTGCACTGTGAAATGCATTAAATACTTTTGGAACGAAACCGCTGACTTCTGTTTTTTTTTTTAGAAACTTAAATGGTGACCCGACGTGATAAAACGGTTGGAACACATACCTTTTGCTGTCTGTTTTTTTACGTATTTTAGTTGATGTTGGGATCCCAGATAACATATTAAGCCTATATTACTGCTTATTCAGACAAATGTGACATTTGTACACTAATGCAGACATTACAGTAAGAGGTATAGTATAGTCAATAAATTGTGAATTATATGGTATATAAGGTGTATCTGAGGGGATAAGTGTGTAATTATATGAATCCTCAGCTCTAATATAAACCCGTGTGGCTGATACTCATGCTACGAAACCACTCGCCGATATATTTGGTCGTTAGGATCTAGAGACTGAGTAGAATATTTGGGTATAGCGGAACTTAACAGAAGGGTCTAGTTGATTGTTACCATTGACAAAGGACTTTAGTCCGCCTGAGAAGGTAGAAGCTTGGCTAATAACTTTGTCAATTAAGGGACATCAAGTAGGAACTTAAGTTCCATGTTGGACGGTGTGATTATGTTGTAATTAAGTAAAAGAAATACAAATCAAACTAAAATGAACACTGAACAGTTTATGGAAAAAGTGTGGGACAGAGTAGCCTCTGCCACAGAACCAAATAAAAGACTTAAAATGCAGAAAAATTTAACACATTGTTTACATCATCGCAAACAAGAGGTCTGATGCCTGCAAATTCAGACTCAGCGCCTACCCAGGAGGATAGGACTAAAAAATATGAGCTCCTGACACATATGAAGGCGAAATTAGAATGGCAAACTAAAAATAATTAAAACAAAAGACTCCCTCCGGAACCCCCAAACATAGTACAGAAGGGATAAAACATTAATTACACCAGTGCAAAATAAAGTTCTGTCAGCTAAACTAAAACCACCACAAACAGGTCCCTTAATAGATTTGACAACTCCCATACAACCCCCGCCATAATATAGACCAATTTATTCCCAGATTCCACAAGATTCTATGCAAACAGTAGTGCAAACTCCTGTATTAAATATAGAGAGTGGACATTTAGAGATTAAAAGAGGAACTTTAGATGTTGCGGAAGATCAAGACCAGGGGTGCCCACACTTTTCTGGCCCAAGATCTACTTTTCCATTGGACAGGCCATCGAGATCTACCAGGGTTAATAATTTTTTTTCAGGCTTTTATATTGAAACCTGTTTACACACATCATGTTAGTATTGGGGGGGCACGTTGGCTTAGTGGTTAGCACGTTCTCCTCTCAGCGCTAGGAATTCCCGGTTCGAATCCCAATCTGGGTGGAGTTTCCATGTTCTCCCCGTGTCCACGTGGGTTTCCTCCGGGTTCTCCGGTTCTCTCCCATGTCCAAAAACATGGATCAAGTCGATTGAATTTCTCCAAATTGCCCCATATAGAGTGTGTGAGTGTGTGTCCAGTGTTAGATTGCCCCCCCCTGTCCTGGGTGTATCTGCCCAGCGCCTGAGACGCTCTCCCCTGGATGGGCATGGGGAAACACCCCCCCCCCCCCCCCCCCAACCCTAATAGAGGATAAAGCGGAAGATAATAGATGGATAGATGGATGTTAGTATTATCGAATCAGCATAGAAAAAATAGCTTCCTATTGCCATTTTCACAGAAATTGCAGGAAATAGCATGGCGAAAACTTGGTTTTAGTACACCCAAACGACCAAATACAATGGAAGTGCAATGGCTACTTGGCAAATCAAGCAAAGGCATTTTGAGTTTGACATTGCAATAAAATATTCATCCACCCACTCTAAATGAAAGTGGTATTTTAGTTATTTTGGAGCCAAGTCCGTCACTCGTCTTGTCTGTCAAATAAAGTGCAAAAACAAAGAAACTATCTAATGTAGATTCTCGAGGCAGTGCTTCGGATTCAGGCATGAACAGCAAGGGGGGGGGGGCAGACCGCTCACTTGCAGAGATCGTTATTCGGAATGAATCACATTGTGTGTGAAAATACGTGCGCGCGTGTGTGTATAAGCGATCCGATACTGTGCTGTAAAAAAAACCTCCATCGCGATCGACCGGACACCCCTTTGCGATCGACCGGTCAATCGCGATCGATGTATTGAGCACCCCTGATCTAGACCAACAATAAGTTATAAAACACTTCATAGAGTCATATAATTATATAGATATAGAGAATTATACGGGTGTGGAAGCTCAGTGGTTAGGGCGTTGGGCTATCTGAAGGTTGGGGGTTCAAATCCCAGGTCCACTGAAGTTACCAGTGTGGGTCCTTGAGCAAGACCCTTAACTCAAAAAGTCGCTTTGGGTAAAAGCGTCTGCTAAATGACCAAAACAATAAATTAAAAAAATAGAGTCAAGTGGCAAATTTGCAAGCACATATTAAACATAGGTCTGACCCAGAGGATTCCACAGTTGTATTACATCACACGGATCAACAATACCCTATTACATCCACAAATCTACCAGCTAAGTCCACATTAGACCCACCAGATGTCTGGAACACAAAGGCTCAATGGGGACATACTCCTGCCCGCTCAGTAAATGAAATGAAAATGTGCGACAACTAATACAGAAAGAACTGATTTATGGAAAAATGACTGATGATACTGATGACCTGGACAGACATTAGTCCACCGATTACAGTGACAAACAGAGGGGCAACTGGGAAGACATTCAAACTCAAGGTTATGAAATCCCCCAATACCCATTAATTACTATACAGACTGGGCAACAGGTTTATAAACCATGGAGCCACAGAGATATGGACGGTTTACCGGCTAAATTGCCACCATTACGCTGGTGGACCAGCGTGGGTGACTAAGTTTGAACAGTACACAGCAAGTAAGATGCTGTGTTTGGGTGAAGTAGGGGTAATAGCTAGATTAGAAGGTAAAAGAAAAAGGTTAAAAGAAGGATAAAGCAGTTGGTCTTCAATCTGCCCCTAATCCCTGTCTCAGCAAATACCATTTCAACCTATGTTTACACAGCTAGAGAGGGGTCAAACTTTCATTTTCTACTGAGGAATAATAAAATAACCAAAAAGCAAATGACTAAATTACTAAATAAATAAATAGTCATGGTAGAAGTAAGTGAGGTTAAAATAATATTATAAAATTAAGTTAAGAAACAGTGGTTTAGAATAATGTAAAGTAAAAGGCAAAATTTAAGTTTAATAATGGGTAAAAGACAAAGGGGCAGTTTCCCAGACAGAGATTAAGCCTAGTCATAGACTAAAATGGCGTTTTAACTCTGACTAAGAGAAATCTGCTTTCTCAGTCATGGTTTAAAATAATCTTGCATTTAGTCTAATTCTGAATGAACTAATCTGATTTCTTGACGGAAGATTAGTGCTAATGCAGTATTAAATTGAGGCATAAATAAAACCTGGCGGCACGTTGGCTTAGTGGTTAGCACGTTCGCCTCTCAGCGCTAGGGATTCCCGGTTCGAATCTGTGTGGAGTTTCCATGTTCTCCCCGTGTCCGCGTGGGTTTCCTCCGGGTTCTCCGGTTTCCTCCCACAGTCCAAAAACATGGATCAAGTCAATTGAATTCTCCAAATTGCCCCATATAGAGTGTGTGTGTGTGTGAGAGTGAGTGTGTGCCCAGCGATGGATTGGCGCCCTGTCCTGGGTCTATCTGCCCAGCGCCCAAAACGTTCTCCCCTGGATGGGCATGGGGAACCACACCGCGACCCTACTAGAGGATTAAGCGGAAGATAATGAATGAATAAATAAAACCTGACAGGGGGTACGTTTAACTTCAGATTAATGTTGTTTGTCAAAGAAGACACATGGATTAATAATTATTCAAGGTGGTATAAGAATCTTAAGTGATCTTGTTGCTTTTGTATGTATGATCTATTACTTTATATGTTCCCAACCATCTAAGATTTGCTCACTTTTCTTGTGAAAAATTAAAATCCAGATTGATATGGCATGTGTAATTATTCTAGAAGTAAATTATAATTTACTTCTAGAATAATTACACATGCCATTTCAATCTGGATTTTAATTTTTTTTAAACAAACGTTTTGTTTTAAAAACGGGGGAGCTAAACGTTTTTAAAGTACAAAAGTTTGTTTTCATGTACAAGAGTAATGGCAGCTCTAGCCACCAGTGTCATAAAACTGCACACATGGTTATGAGTCACGTCTTGGTAATAAACACCAGCCAAGGGGGGGGCAAACAAGGCCATCATTGCAGGGAGCTGAGTGAGGATTAAAGTTCACAAGAAAAGTGAGCAAATCTTAGATGGTTGGGAACATATAAAGTAATAGATCATACATAGTCAAAGTTAAAGGTAATCTGACATCACAAAATTGATAAACATTTTCAGTTTAGCTTATTTTAAGTGTGAATCATTCAATCATTATCTCCCACTTTATCCTCTATTAGGGTCACTGTGGGGTTCCCCATGCCCATCCAGGGGAGAACGTTTCAGGCACTGGGCAGATACACCCAGGACGGGGCGCCAATCCATCGCTGGGCACACACACTATATGGGGCAATTTGGAGAATTCAATAACCTTGAACCATGTTTTTGGACTGTGGGAGGAAACTGGAGAACCCGGAGGAAACCCACATGAACAGAACATGGAAACTCCACCCTGATGGGGATTTGAACCGGGAATCCCTAGCGCTGAGAAGCGAATGTGCTAACCACTAAGCCACCGTGCCACCCCAGGTGTGAATCAATAGGTTAATAGGATCAATAGGTTAACACCCACCAAACAAGCAGACCTGCACATAGATGAATTATCAAAGCAAAAAGAAAACAATTTTTTTAAAAAATCCAAACTTTAATTCAAACCTTTAACTGAGGAGCCTGTGCACCGCACACAATAAAGGTGGTGCAGTGGCTGACAGTGAGCCCGTCACACGCAGCACTCGGAACAAAGGGGCTGCCAAGGCAAAAGAGCAGGAGGTGGTGGAAGTGGAGAAGGAACAAGAGGCCGGAACCAGCTGACGGACTCCTGGCTGATTCTTAGAAGTGTAGTATCTCTGGCTACTACAACCACAAACTGGGCATCTCAAGTACACTGGACTGTCACTGACCACACAAAAGACAAAGCAAAAGTTTAGGTCTAGCTCTGAACTAAGACTCATGGAATTCTAAACAAAGATCTTATCCATTTTTCCATAATAACAGATTTGACCTTCAAAACAGCAGTTAAAATCACAGCGAGAAGCATTTACTTCTGGTTCACCACATGGAACCCAGTCAGCTTCTTTTACAAGGCATTTCTGAGCAGGATACTTAATTGTAGGGTCATGAACAAGCTGAGATAGTTTCTACACAGCAGATGAAGTTGATGGTGTAGAAGCAGCAATGAAGCTAAAATGGCTGAAAAACAAACTCATAAAAACAACCCATAACCTCATACTCCCCGTGATTACCACAGAGCATAGAAACAACCCCAACCGTTGCTCAAAGTTTACCCTTTATTTCCTGTAGGTTCCTCGTTACCGTTAGGTCCTCCCCTTGTTTAATTAATCACTGATGATGCTCCAGTTCTGTGATGTCAATTAATTTAAAAGCACTGGGCCTGTATTTATCAAACTTCTTAGCGTGGAATTTTGGACTTAAGTGCTGAAAAATTCTTAGATTTGCTCCTAATCACATAGTTAAGTGTAAGTGCCAGTTATCAAAACTCTGAAGTCTAAGAATCACTCTTACTCTCCCGAAAAGTTAAGACTGCTCCAGAGGTCTCTTAAGTTGTTGAGAGTTGCCACCGGGGGACAGAGATGGCACTGAGAAGACAGAGACGCGTGCGAACCTTCCAAGAGCGGAAAAATGTCTTTGAAATGTTTGATGACTTTCAGTTAATTAAATGATATAGACTGGACAGAGCAGGAATTATATTTGTCACTGACTTAGTGAGAGATGTCATCTCACCATCAACTACACGCAGCAACGCCATCCCAGCTGAATTAAAAGTAGTGCTGATGCTTCGTTTTCTTGCTACAGGAAAAATGCAGCAGTGTAGTGCTGATGATTTGGGACCATCCCAACCAACAATTAGCCGAGTTGTCATGCAATCAATTATGGCACTTACAGCGCAACACATTGTCATGCGTTTTATTGACTTTCCAACAACACCCCGTGTCATCCAACAGAAGCAAACCCAGTTTATGCAGATAGCTGGATTCCCAGGAGTTGTAGGTGCAATTGATGGCACTCACATAAAGATCATTGCTCCCAGCATTAATGAGGATGTTTATGTGAACAGAAAGAGGTACCACAGCATCAACACTCAAGTTGTGTTTAATGCAGAATACAACATTTTAGATGTTGTACCCAAATGGCCAGGGTCAACCCATGACGCTCGGATTTTCACTGAAAGCGGCCTGAACAAACTCTTTGAAACAGGACTTGTGCCACCCGGATGTCATCTTTTAGGTGATAAAGGATATCCCTTACGCAGGTGGCTGCTCACACCGTTTTCCAGAACAGTGACGGAGGCCCAAATCAACTACAATAGGTATGTCTACTATGTTATCCATATGTATTTTGTTTTTGTATAATCCAAATTTTCGTGAAAACATCTCACAGGGCACACCGTTCTACACGAAGTGGGGTAGAAAGAGGGATTGGCCAGTGGAAACGCAGATTCCACATTTTACATTCTGAAATTCGGTACACTCCGGAAAAAGTGTGCCGAACCATAATGGCATGTGCAATTCTGCATAATATTTGTAAGAAGCGCAACATCCCTTCCCCCCCAGCACTGGAGAACCGTGATGACGGTGATGAAGATGAAGATGAGAGCACCCCTGCCAGCACATGTGATGCGACAGGCCACAGACAACACTTTGCAATCCTTCATTTTAGGTACAGATGTCAATTTTATGTATAAATGTGCACAATAATTAGGCATCAAGATAAGCATGGCTTTACATGTTTATTGTTGTTCCTTTCGTTTTTTTAGCGCTTGACTATAATATTCATACTGCAATTTCAATACTTTAATTTGTAGCTTTAACTTTTGCCTTTTCAGTTCCTGTATGCCATTCGGGAGTGAGTCCTCTTCCAGACCTCCTTCAGACACCCACTCTTCCTCCAGCCAGTCATGACTTGAGGTGTTTGGAAGCTCGGTCAAAAACGGAGGAGCAGATGGAGAATCAGTGCTCAAGCCAGCAGGGTCCATAGCACGATCAGCTTCTTCATTACTGACGATGCAATAAATTTGAATTGATAATTAACATCACAGTGTTTGTGTGAAAATGTAAATAAATGATTTTTTAAAACTTGCCTTTGAGATAGGTTTTTAAATTTCAATAATGCTGGATCCTGACCCCCATCCACACCACAAATCACTGCATTGCCTTCCCCAAGGATACGCTGTACCACTTCACAAACTGCGCTAAGAGGCTTTCCCGGTGGTCCACCGCCTGAATGTGATTCAGTTAGAATGTATACAGTCTCCAAAATAAATCAGAGAAAATATATGAATAACAAAAGAAAGAATGGCAATTTATACATACCAGTGCGTGTCATATATGACTTATAGGCGGATATTTCTGTGCGGCTTTTTGACAGAATATTATACCATTTCTTTTCACAGTCAGATGGTGAGCGAATGCAGGCAACATGAGATGCAGTCATAAGTCGTGAGATGTCCTCCCAAGCATTTTTTTTGTCCGCACTAGTTAGTGTGGGACCGAACTTCCCTTTTATAATATTTTTTCGTTCTTCTATTAACTCTACAAGTGTAAGTGTTTCCTCCACTCTCCAGTTTGGTTTCCTTTTAGAATCCATGGCTTTAGTGATCACAGCATCAATGAAAGCTTTTAATTGATGAAAAGCATGTGACAAATTGTTTAATCAGCCTAGCACCTGTTTAAATTTGTCAGCAACAAATACATGATTGCAACAACATGAAGACTTGTTTTTATTCAGATTATTTATTAACAACATGAATACAGTGTTTTATTTAAGACTTTCTTCACAAAAAAAAATTGCACCATTCTTAATTAAAATGAAAGTATTTCAACTTTTTTAAAACTTTGATCTTCACATTTCTCAGGAAATAATCTTAAACTTGAAATCCGATGCAGTGATTGGTTCTTGCCGGGGGTTTGGAAATGACGTCATCCCAGAATTAGCTTTGCGGCACTGACAGGTGTCGTAAATTAGCTCTTAGACTGACACTTGAGAATTACTCCAACACTTCGCTTAAAGTGAGTCTGAGAGGCTTAAATCATTTTTAGTCTCAGCTTTTAACTAAGAATAATTTTTGATTTAAGTCCATTCTTAGCAGCATTCTTAGGAGCAATTGTAAGAAGTTTGATAAATACGGGCCCTGATCTGTGCTTTAAAGTGTATGCTAGAAAGTGGATTAAAAGTAGCTTAAAAGATGAATTCAGATGTTATATTCAATTTTACCAAATCCTAACATCAAAGATAATGAGTATCATTTACTGTAAACATTTATACTCCAAATATAGACATTTAAAGAGGTTGTCAGTTTCTATAGCAACCTGTGTTCTAAATTTTAATTTTTAAAATTTAAGTTTTAATGCAGCAATTTATTAGGATTATATCTGATCATGTTTCAGAAATGGATCACAAATGGTTCTGTTAATCTGTAGGTTGGAAGTTTATATCCAGAATCCAGTCATGTTGCCATAGTGTTATTATTGAACATTTACAAGGTTTATTAACTTAAACTATTATTTGGCAGAAATGTAATTCCATTGGCTTAGTGGTTAGCACGTTCGCCTCTCAGCACTAGGGATTCAAATTCCCATCTTGGTGGAGTTTCCATGCCCTCCCTATGTTCGCGTGGGTTTTCCTCCCACAGTCCAAAAACATAGATCTGTCAATTGAGTTCTCCAAATTGCCCCATATAGAGTGTGCGTGTCTGTGTGAGTGTGTGCCCAGCGATAGATTGGCGCCCTGAACATGGGTGTATCTGCCCAGCGCCTCCAACGTTCTCCCCTGGATGGGCATGGGGAACCCCCCCGCGACCCTTATATAGGATGAAGCGGGAGACAATGGATGGGTAATCCCATTGGGTGGCACGGTGGTTAGTATGTTCGCATCTCAGCACTAAGGATTCCCGGTTCGAATCCCCATCTGGGTGGAATTTCCATGTTCTCCCTGCGTTTTTGTGGGTTTTCTCCGGGTTCTCTGGTTTCCTCCCTCAGTCCAAAAACATGGATCAAGTCAATTGAGTTCTCCAAATTGCCCCATATAGAGTGTGTTTGTGTGAGTGAGTGTATCTGACCAGCGTCCGTAACATTCTCCCCTGGATGGGCATGGGGAATCCCCCCGCGACGCTAACATAGGATAAAGCGGAAGATCCATGATGTGTGGGTGGGTTAGCTCAGTGGTTAGGGTGTTGGGCTATCAATCTGAAGGTTGGGGGTTCAAATCCCAGGTCCACTGAAGTTACCAGTGTGGGTCCTTGAGCAAGACCCTTAACCCTCATTGCTCCAGGGATGTTGTGATGAACCCTGTGCTCACCTTGTAAGTCGCTTTGGATAAAAGCGTCTGCTAAATGACCCAATTTAATGATGGATGGATGGGTAATCCCATTGTAGTTTGAATTTGTTAAAGTTTAACACAACAGTCAGAACACGATTAACACAGCACACAAGTTGGAAACAAACAACAGAAAAATAATGAGCTAATTGAAGAGGAAGGTGCAAAATGTGACTTTGCGTTCTACAAGTTCGGCCTTAAAACTTCACTGATTAGAGTAAAACAATCTATATTTTCTCTGTGTTCCGCCTCTTGTCAATAGGGGGTGCTGCAGCACCATCCCGCTTCAAAACACCCACCAACCAAGCAGAACTGCACAGAGATAGCATCGTGCAGACAGTGTTGTATGAGTGCTAATGAGAGCAAAAAGAACACAAACAATTTTTTTTTCAAATCCAAACTTTAGAGCCTTTGTGACATAAAGTAAACCTGAACCTTAAACCTTACACTTAATATTGGGATCCACAGAGCCTGGATTGATTTGTAACACTGAGTCATGTAAATTAAAAAGTTCTGTTTCTGTAACCTGCGGTGTGACAGTTATTCTAACATTTCTAAGATTTGGCATTAACCCAGTGATTCTCAATTATTTTCTGTTAAGCCCCCCTAGGAAGAAGAAAACTTTTTGCCCCCCCCCCCCCCCCCCCCCCCCGACAAAAAAATGGGACGGAAAAGTATTTTTACACGCCCTCTGTAGTATGATTTGTCTATAAATTTGTTATAATTACACCTCTTTTATAACAATGTCTCCTTATTAACAATAAAGAAAACAAAAAAGAAAGAAATATAGATCAACTTAGAACAAAAAATAAGTTCATAAATTTTTTTTTTATAGTTTGTAACAGTTTGTAAAACTAAAATTAATACAACAATTTGTGCTGTTTTTTTTTTTTTAATCAAAATAAGGAAATCAGGACCAATGTCTACAACGTGCCCGTTTTGCAGCGCACAGCTTTTCTGCAGTAGTTTTCATAAATTGTTATAATTGCTTGCTGTACGCGTCATGTTTTCGATTAAAAACTCAAGCGGTTATCAGCGTGATCGGGGGGTAATGTCTTTAAGTGACACCTTCATTTATTTGGCTTCATGCTGTCCGCTGCCAACATTTAAAGACACAGAAGACACGCCGGTCTTTCTTCGTCTCCCACCTTAGTTACCGTGAAACCAAGCGCTAAATGCTTTCCTCGTTTTAACTTTCGGTTGACTTTTGTTGCTCTCATTATCTTCGTCTCTCTCCTTCGTCTCTGTTAAATATTTTTCCTTGTTGTCTCTTTAGGGTTTGTTCAGTACACTTAATATCACTTGCTCTGTGATTTCTTGTTATGCGCCCCCCCAGGCACCGCACTGCGCCCCCCCAGGCGCGCCCCACTATTTGAGAAGCACTGCATTAACCCAAACTATCAGAACACAGATTAATGACACGTTAATTAATTAAGTCATGTGACGAACCAGATTATCACTAACCAATCGGAAGACAACAAAAAGCTTGATACTAATGCTAATAGAATCCTGGGTAACTCAACAGCTTCAGAAGAACATCAGAATAATTAAAAGAGGTGAATATAGTTGAACTAAATCATTATAAAAGTAAAGTGTCAAACCTTTTCATGACATTCTTATGTGACTTAGAGTTAGTTGCAATGGGATCCAAACAAGGTTGGTTTTTGTTTGTGGTGCTGGTTGTAGCTGGATATTCTGAGGCCCAGTGGAAAAGTTTGGGACAATCTCAAGATCCTTTAAAGGTTCCACCAGGTTCTCAACCACAACCTGCTCAAGCTTCACCTCTGCTGTTTCAAGATGCTGTACAAAATTTGCAGAGTTCCTCAAATGTTCAATCCCATCAGGTCATTCAAGGACCAGTGAAGCCCCTAAACTGGAGGTTTCCAGTCATGCCCCAGATCTCAAGACCAGCTCCAGTGCATTTTGATAGACCTATCCCTGCTGCTGTTCGTAGTGTAGCTGCAGAGTGTACTGAGAATAATGTGCATGTGGAAGTGAAGAAAGACCTGTTTGGAACTGGAGAACCTATTGATGTGTCAGTCCTTACTCTGGGAGGATGTGCTGCTAAAGGACAGGATGCTGCTCAGCAAGTTCTAATTTATGAATCTGAGCTGCAAAGCTGTAACAGTAACTTGATCGTGAGTCTATAATCTGTCTGAACTGAGCTGATTGTATCTGGTCTGGATTTCTAACGTTTTCTGTTTATCTAGATGACTGAGGATGAGCTGGTCTATGTCTTCACTCTCAACTATGGAGCTTCTTCGCCTTTAGCTGGTACTTCTGTTGTAAGAAATGTGGCTGGTTATGGAGCTACTGTTCTTATCGAGTGTCACTATCCAAGGTATTGCTTCATTTCAGTGGCTTGTGTGTTGGATTACATTTAAATTCACTTAATTGGCTCAGGATGTAATGTTTGTATCTTGATTTTCAGACTCCACAATGTGAGCAGCAATGCACTGATGCCTGTTTGGATTCCATATGCTTCTACTCATGTTGCTGAGGAAATGCTTGTCTTCTCCCTGAGACTCATGATGGGTTTGTAACATGCTGAAGTTAATGGTGGTGTGAACTTCCATGGCAGTCATCTGGTTACAGTTTGGTGCATTTTTGTGTAGATTGTATTGACTGGTTTTCTCTTGTAGATGACTGGGTCTCTGAAAGGGCATCCAACCAGTATTTTCTGGGAGAGCTCATCAATATTGAAGCTTCTGTGATGCAGTTCCACCATGTTCCCCTTCGTGTGTACGTGGATGGATGTGTTGCTACTCCAGTTCCTGATCTAAATGCAGTTCCCAGATATTCCTTCATTGAGAACTATGGGTGAGTGGGATTCCTGTGAGCTTTACGTTGCTGCTCATATAAACCCTGACCCGCATAATCTGTTGTAGGTGCTTGGTGGATGCTAAGCTCACAGGGTCCAGATCACGTTTCATGCCCCAAACCCAGGGAACTAAACTGGACTTTCAGCTGGAGGCCTTCAGGTTCCAGCAGGTCAACAATAATATGGTAAGTACTGCTGGATCCATTAGTCTGAGTGGAACTTGTTCAGTTGCTTGTACATAATTTCTCCTCTGTTTCAGATCTACATTGCATGTTTATTGAGGGCAACAGCAGCTTCTTTCAGTCCTGATCCGGAGCACAAGGCCTGTTCCTTCTCTGGCAACAGGTATGTTTAAGGAAACCAGTAGAACCTCAGCAGCACCAGATACTAAAACCATAATCTCTGTAGGTGGATTGCTGCATATGGTGACAGTGGAGCCTGTGGCTGTTGTGATGGAAACTGCAGCTCTAGAAAAGGAGGTGCGTCAGAAGGTATGTTACTCTATTAACTAAATCAATGCTGTCATGTGACTGCTTGAGTCATTGTTGTGCTTTTCAGCATATTTTGAGTGAAATGGTAATTCTTCTCCTTTGATTCTAGATCTGCAACTGAAGGGAGAAGTGATGCTTGGGCCGATTGTGGTTGAACATAAGGGATAATTTAAAATAAAATTATTTAAGTGATCTGTGCCTTGTATCTTATTTCAAAGCTTATGTCTGTTTCAGATTGGATTTCTGGTTTGTTTTTGGAATGTGTGCCGACTTTGAAACTACTCATTACATGAGTTCTTATTGACCTACATTACCACTGGTTTCCCTGGAACCACAAAAAATTGGCGCGTGTGAGTGCAAATACCCCGCTCCCCTGCAGTGTACCACTTAGTACCCGTTGTTAAACAAATGAGCCAGATTGCTGCTAGAGCAGTTCAACCCCATTTATGTTATCTTTGTAAGTTTTTGTAACTTAAAAAAGCATGCATTACTCTTCAGACAGAGTAAAAGTGTTTACTTTCAGAATTAATGATGTGCTTATGTAACTGTCACTCACGCTCCCTCTTTAGTGCACTCTGGTGAGGGAATGTCACTAGTTTCCTTGGGCCGCTGTCTATCACCGGAGTTTTGAACACCTGTTCTGGTTTCTGTGATTTGTCATTTCCAGTCTTTGTGTTTATAAGCTGTTTCTGGGTTTCTTCCTTGCGTCATATCACGCTCACTTGCTACATGTGCTCTGTCTTTAGGATTAGTCTGCTGTTGGTATTTGCGCTTCTCCAGTAGACTTTCTTTGTCGGCAATTGTCATCGTGGGTTGCTCTGTTTGCCTGTTTTTTTTTTTTTTTTTTTCTCCGCATATGTGGTGCTTATTTTGTTTTTCTTTGTTTTGGTTGTCCTGCTCTCCATGTAGAATCTCACCTTGTGCTAATAAACAGCATCGCATTTATCTGTGATTGCGCAGTACTTCCTTATGCCGATTTAAAATGTTTCCACAGTAGTTTATGGTGACTGAGTGTGCGCACTGTACTTATGTGCACATGTCAACAAACATTTTATTATGAAAGCTTGTATAATACCTGATCTAAAACACCTCTAACTACTCCAAAAGGCATACATGCTGCGGTAAGTCTTTTAGCGTGTGATGAGCAGTCAAATTCTCTGACTGTGTGAACGGTGGCGTGCCGACGCTGTGAGGCTAAAAAGCATGTGGAATAAAATCAAGGTGCAACTGAATTATGTAAGGTTTTTATAATACTTTTAAGTAATTTAGTAAAGGTAATTTGTTGAGTAGTTCAGGGAACAGAGAAAATGACTATTTGATGAATGAGCATGAGAGAGTATGAATGTCCAGTTGAAGAGTGAGAGTTTTGAATAATGGGACAGTCAACAAGAACCTGTCAAAAATTCATACCCCTGAGGGGGGCAGAAAGCAGGACCATATGGGTTAAAAGATAGAGATGTTTTGGTCAATGTACATTTGAGAAAAAAGACTGTTGTCTGGAGGGGGCGCACACACAGAAGAAGCAAGTCATGCCCTCCTGAAGGACTTAAATGGACAAACTAGGGGATTTCAGGCAGAGCTCTAGTCCATATTTTTCATTGATATTTTACACTGTCTATTAAGTAAAATGCATTAAATACTTTTGGAACGAAACCGCTGCCTTCTGTTTTTTTTTTTTTAGAAACATAAATGGTGACCCGATGTGATAAAATGGTATAAACGCATATTTACCTTTTGCTGTCTGTTGCAAGCTGCACTTTATTAATTCTGATGTGCACATCGAATTGGTAAGCAGGAACCTGTTACAGCCGAATCCTGTATATTGAGTTTTGCCAAATTTAATCTTAACGTGTGTACAGCTGTTACGACGGGGCGCGCTGCCCGGAAAATGGCGGTGCAGCGCGGCGTGGTGGAGAATCACAGAGCCAGGCGACCAGGTAAACAAACACAAAAAAGCCCTTTAATGGCAGATCGCGGGAACGCCACTAGAAAGAGCCGAGAGCTCGATACACATAGAGGAATCGGTGCAGCGGGAACGCCGCTGCGGACACGATGACACGTACAGAAAATACGTGGTGATAATGCAACCGCGGAAAAGCCGCAGGAAGCCGAAAGAACAACAACCAAACACCACACGAACACCCGACGTGACAATACACTTACTACAGTGCATTACAATGCTGACCTACTGGCAGCTCAGCAGAGATACCTTAAATGCCGCCAGTAGGTCGCACGTGATTAGGTGGACCCACCCAATCCCTGCCCAAGGGGGTGGGTCCTACCTACGGAAGCCCGAAACGGCCAAAACCCAAAAACACGGGTGGCAGGGAGGAGGAGGGGCCCAACCCTCCCAACCTGACAACAGCGCCACAACAGACGCTCAGGGCACAAATGAGTTTTACTGAATAATTAAGTAATTTTATTATTATATATTATTATATGAATATTATCATTGTTGTTTAGATTAGGATTTAGCATTTGGTTGCTGGTACTCATCTGGCAAAATTATTAGACTCAATTTGAGTGGGGGAGAACAGAGCCCCCCCCCTCCCCCTTGTGCTCTTCACTGATGCACAGAAGGGCCTGTCACTTCCTTTACACAAGTTCACACAGACAGCTGATTTCTTCCTATTTCCAGGACAACAACTAGAAGTACAGGTAAGAACATTAATATTATTTTGGATAGATTAGAGAGGGAACATTAAGTAACTGAACTGCCTTTATCTAGGAGACTTATTCATCCCCATTGTTAAGTCATGTGTTGGATAGGGACTGTATACTGGCAGTAATTGGCCTTAATGGTAGAAGAAAACAAAAGGCAGCCTTTTAGATTAGTTTAGATATTTTTATGTTTTTTTTTATTTAATTTAGCTTTTTAGGTTAGTATACACTGAAAACGGAACTGTTCTGTCTACGGGGTCTATTGGCCCTGGTTATAGGTTATATAACCAAAGTATAGGTTATTTTTTTATTTTTTTATGTATTTTAGTTGATGTTGGGATCCCAGATAAGCCTATATTACTGCTTATTCAGACAAATGTGACAACATTTGTACAGTGGAGCAGAAATTACAGTAAGAGGTATAGTATAGTCATTAAATTGTGAATTATATGGTATATAAGGTGTATCTGAGGGGATAAGTGTGTAATTATATGAATCCTCAGCTCAAATATAAACCCGTGTGGCTGATACTCATGCTACGAAACCACTCGGCGTATATTTGGTTGTTAGGACATAGAAACTGAGTAAATATTTATAGATTGTTACCATTGACAAAGGACTTTAGTCCGCCTGAGAAGGTAGAAGCTTGGCTAATAACTTTGTCAATTAAGGGACATCAACTAGGAACTTAAGTTCCATGTTGGATGGGGTGATTATGTTGTAATTAAGTAAAAGAAATACAAATCAAACTAAAATGAACACTGAACAGTTTATTGAAAAAGTGTGGGACAGAGTAGCCTCTGCCACAGAACCAAATAAAAGACTTAAAATGCAGAAAAAATTTATCACATTGTTTACATCATGGCAAACAAGAGGTCTGATGCCTGCAAATTCAGACCCAGCGCCTACCCAGGAGGATAGGACTAAGAAATATGAGCTCCTGACACATATGAAGGTGGAATTAGAATAGCAAACTAAAAATAATTAAAACAAAAGACTCCCTCCGGAACCCCCAAACATAGTACAGAAGGGATAAGACATTAATTACACCAGTGCAAAATGATAAAGTTCTGTCTGCTAAACTAAAACCACCTCCAACAGGTCCCTTAATAGATTTGACAACTCCCATACAACCCCCGCCACAATATAGACCAATTTATCCCCAGATACCACAAGATTCTATGCAAACAGTAGTGCAAACTCCTGTATTAAATATAGAGAGCGGACATTTAGAGATTAAAAGAGGAACTTTAGATATTCCGGAAGATCTAGACCAATCAGTTATAAAACAATTATAGAGTCATATAATTATATAGATATAAGGACTTATATGGGCGTGGTAGCTCAGTGGTTGGGCTATCAATCTGAAGTTTGGGGGTTCAAATCCCAGGTCCACTGAAGTTACCAGTGTGGGTCCTTGAGCAAGACCCTTAACTCAAAAAGTCGCTTTGGATAAAAGCATCTGCTAAATGACCAAAAAAATAAATAAAAAAAATAGAGTCAAGTGACAAATTTGCAAGCACATATTAAACATGGGTCTGACCCAGAGGTTTCCACAGTTGTATTACATCACACGGATCAACAATACCCTATTACATCCACAAATCTACCATCTAAGTCCACATTAGACCCACCAGATGTGTGGAACACAAAGGCTCAATGGGGACATACTCCTGCCCGCTCAGTAAATGAAATAGGAGGTCCACACACATGTTGGCAGCATATCCCGATGGAGACAAGAGACTGAAAAAAGGTTAATAAACAACAGGAAAAAGGGAAGCTCCACAATTCTAAAAATGTGCGACTACTAGTACAGAAAGGACTGATTTATGGCAAAATGACTGATGACCTGGACAGACATTAGTCCACCGATTACAGTGACAAACAGAGGGGCAACTGGGAAGACACTCAAACTCAAGGTTGTGAAATCCCCCAATACCCATTGATTACTATACAGACTGGGCAACAGGTTTATAAACCATGGAGCCACAGAGATATGGACGGTTTACTGGCTAAATTGCCACCATTACGCTGGTGGACCAGCGTGGGTGACTAAGTTTGAACAGTACACAGCAGGTAAGATGCTGTGTTTGGATGAAGTAGGGGTAATAGCTAGATTAGAAGGTAAAAGAAAAAGGTCTCAGCAAATACCATTTCAACATATGTTTACACAGCTAGAGAGGGGTCAAACTTTCATTTTCTACTCTAAATTTTTCCTAACTTATATTCTAGGTCAGAATAACCAACTAACAATATTCTAGGTCAGAATAACCAACTAACAATGAGGTATACAAAGGACCATGAATCCTCAGAAAGTCTACAAGACTAAGCCTAGCGCAGAAGGTATCGCGTCAGTCTCATAATCTGAAGGTCGTGAATTCGATCCTTGCACTGGGCATTTTTTTGTTTTGTTTTCAGTATAAGCCAACACCCATAATGCTAACAATGACGTATAAACAGGACCATCAATCCTCAAAAAGGCTATAAGTCTAAACCATTTAGTAAACATTTTTAGTAAACATTTTTTTGGTTTCAGCTAAAACCATTTATGCAAACAATGAATTACACACAGGTCCATCAATCCCAACTCTAACCCTAACATTAGAGTAAGCTTTAAGTGTAAGCCTCAGCGTAATAGGTTGTGAGTCAATCTCATAATCTGACGATTCTATGTTCGAACCTCCCCCAGGACGCAGCAAATAATAAGGTACATGCAGGTACATCAATCCTCTAAAGGTTTATAACTCTAAAACTCGTTAGTGCAGTAGGTAGCACATCATTCTCAAAGTCATGACTTCGATTCTCACACTGGGTACAACAAGGTCTTTGTTTTGGTTTTAGCTAATGCCCTTAAAGCTACAGGTCCATCTATTCTCAAAAAGGACAGAGGTGTGAGTCTCGTTAGTGCCGCAGGTATAGTGTCAGATTCATATTCTTAAAGTCGTGAGCTTGATCCTCACAAGGGGCACAAAAACTTTTATTTTATTTATTTTTTTTTTTTAAGCTAACACCCTCAAAGCTAACATTGACCTCAACAAGATTGTCATTGTAACATTGTAGCACAGCAAGTCAGTTTCATAATCTTAAGGTCTTTAGTTTGATCCTCACAAGGGGTAATTATTATTATTTTTTTTTTAAATCTAACTCCATTTATGCAAACAATGAATTACACACCTCAAAAAGCTAGATCCTCTGATCCTCGTTAGCGCAGAAGGTAGTGCTTGAGTTTCATAATATGAAGGTCGTGAGTTCGATCATCGCATGGGGCACTTACAATCATTTTTTTTTTCATTTTCAGCTAACACCCATAATGCTAATAATAAGGTACACGCTTGTCCATCGATCCTCTAAAGAATTATAACTCTAAGCCTTATTAGCGCAGTAGATAGCACATCATAGTCACATAATCTGAAGGTAATAAATTTGGTTCTTACACTGGGGACAAATTTGTTTTCTTTTTGGTTTTGGCTAATACCCTTAATGCTAGTAATAAGGTACATGCAGTTCCATCGATTCCCTAAAAGTGGATAACGCTATGGTTCATCAGCACAGTAGGTATCAACTCAGTCTTGTAATGAAAGTTGTCATTTAGATCTTCACACGAGGCACAATTTATTTAAAATGTTTTTAGCTACAGCGATGGATTGGTGCTCTGTCCTGGGTGTATCTGCCCAGCGCCCAAAACGTTCTCCCCTGGATGGGCATGGGGAACCCCCGCGCGATACTAATATAGGATAAAGCGGAAGATAATGAATGAATGAATGAATGAATGAATGTTTTTAGCTAATACTCTTAATGCTAACAATGAGGTATACACAGGACCATGAATCCTCAGAAAGGCTGCCTATCTATGCCTAGTTAGCGCAGTAGGTAGCGCGTCAGTCTCATAATCTGAAGGTCGTGAGTTCGATCCTCACACTAGGCACTTTTTTTTAGTATTAGCCAACACCCGTAATGCTAACAATGAAGTATACACAGGACCATCACTCCTCAAAAAGTCTGTAAGTCTAAGCATTATTAGTGCAGTAGGTAGTGCCTCAGTCTCTTAATCTTGAGTTTGAGCCTCACACGTGTGGCACTAGTAAACATTTTGTTGGTTTTAGCTAAAATCATTTATGCAAACAATGAATTACACACAGGTCCATCAATCCCAACTTAAGAGTTAAAAAAGTGAAAAATGCTCAGTCGTGAGCTGAGACGTGCTGACACTCACGCAGCGCACTAATAAGTGGATTGTTTTGTAGTTGTTCAAGCAGAAATACACAAACGTCCTGATTGATGTATGAGGACATTCAAATCATTTCAGTATCACCAAAATGTAAAAGTTACACTCATTTTATATAAGTACACATCTGTGTTCATATCCTCATCCTAATCTGCACACGCCATATAGATGCACATTAAATAAGACTGAAGCCTGAATCTGTTTGTCTACATACATAGTTAGTATCTACATGAACATAAAACAAAAACACACACCATATAACTCCCTGGTTGTCTAGTGTTTAGGATTCGATGCTTTCCCTGCCGAGTCCTGGGTTCGATTCCTGGTCAGGGAAAAGAGAGGAAGAATAAACCCTTAGAATTGAACAGTTTAGCGTCAGAATGTCTTAAGATGTGATCATAGAACTGAAAAACTAGTGCACAGGCAGAACACTCCTGAACCTGTGTTTGTTCCACCAGGAATCCACCTGTACTGCTATTTTAAAAAAGGATTCTACCGTAGTGTAGCTATGTAGCATAGTGTAGCTTTGGCCTGTTTTTCTTGCTGAAGTAAGTGCTATTTGTTGAGGTAGTTTGAAGTGATCTGAGCTACAAATTATATATCTTTAAAATGAGATTATGCTTTAAAAATAAAAAAAAATCTGAAATTACCTAGCACTGATTGATACAATTCATGTAAGTGTTTTTCTTTGGGGCAGTAGATCATTAGATTAAATGGATTTTTATATGTTTCATAATTTTATATAATCAACGGTCCCTCAAATTACACTGTGCACATTTTATTACATTTAGTTTTTTTTTTTTTTTTACGTAAATTTGATGATCAAAATGTAAACATGATATTTTGGCAGTTTTCACCACAAGATAGCATTAGGTACAGATGTACATTTACATCACTTCATTATACAAAGAAGAGAAAATTTGAACTGGATAAACAAAACCATATTTAATAATGAAGTGCACTAAATGCAGCTTTACGTCCTGTGATTTACACCCTATATAGTAAACTAATATAAGAACTGTAGATCTATTTAACACTAGGAAATCCTGAGGACAAGTCCCCCCCCCCCCCAAATTTGCTCACCTCAGGGGGCCACCAGCCTGCTATTGATATGCATATTATAGCCACCACCCACCCCCAGCCTCACATTCAGAAGGTGGTGTCCTTCTCAAACAAGTTTGCTGTCCTGCCTATTGCAAACTGATTTAGAGATAGATAACAGATAACTTGTAGTTACTTCAAAAATGTATGATGTTACCTGTCTTTGTTAATAAAAAGTGTTAGATCCAAAGTTACAATTACTTATATGTATATACATTGTACCTATAATATGGTTATAACATTTACTAAAATTGAAGGTTATTCTCATGAATTCCTGCAAATGTCATTTTGTAGAAACTCTACCTGGGTCTATTATTACTTTTTTTTTTTTTTCCTATTTCTATTCTATTCTATTTACATTTTCTAAAAATGTTGTAAAATGTTTGTAAAATGTCGCTTCGGCTTGCTCTTTGGGGGTTTAAAGGTTTTTCATTCTGTAAAGCTGCTTTGTGACAATGTACTGTTGTAAAAAGCGCTATATAAATAAATTACTTGAACTTGAACTTAAAATGAACGGAACATGAAAGGAACATGAAACGTGAACGGAACGTGAAACGCACTAGCAAGGAACTACAGTCTCTGACGCACATATATGCAAGGTTTGCAAGATGCCTGAACACATATATAAAAAGTACTTTTAATATTAGAATGTAGATGTCATTTGGTAGCAACTATTGGAATGATGACAGAATTTATGGCAAGGTGTTTTGGAAAGAAGTTTTCTTTCCATGTACATGTATTACGTTACATAAAACATATTCGCTGACCGGCGTACTATGCATATCACACGTTTGGAATGCATATTTGCAGACGAACAACCTGCTGCATCTATTTTCAACTATTTCACACCTGTTCAAATGGCTTCTGCTGAGATTAGAGTCCTAATATAAGCAGACGCAGAAACACAAACTATCTAATGTAGATGATTCGCGAGGGATTTAGGCATGGTTTTCTACATGCCCGGGAAATATAAGCAACATGGGCCAATAGACCTCATGGATAGAACAGTTCTGTTTTCAGCATAAACTAACTAAATTTCCTGTAAAATATTAGTGTCCAGGTGTCCCCTATTTCGTGCGTCACACACTTAAAACATAATAAATGTCTAGACTAATCTTATAAACCTAAAGGTGGCCATATTTCCCTCATCCTTTTCTTTACCATTAAGTATCATAGTTTATTGCCAGTGGACTGTTCTTATCCATAACAAGACTGAACAATGGGGATGAATAATCCTGTCACTGGCGCGCTAAACCGAGCGCTACGAGAGCCACGAAACCAAAAAAAAAACTAAACCCACCGAAAATGCCAAAAGCCGGGCAATGCACATGAAACACACACTCGACAATAGCAAATGAGAGCTGCGAACGCAAGAAGGAAAAATGGGTAGCTACAAAAGCTAATCACCAGCAGCTAGCACAAACACCGCAAAGATAAACTAATAGCTATGCCGGCAAATACCAAAAACAGAACCGGCAAACAAAGCAATACCATAAACTCGCTACCTGAAACTGGTGGCAGATACGTGTGGAGAGAGCTTCTGTCACATATTCTCCAAGGTCCGGGTAAGACTAGCGAAAATCACACCAAATAGGCAGCAGGTTCCAGAAATAAGCGATTTAATATAATAATAATCACCAAACAAAGCCTACAGGACAAACGAACCTGTACGTAGTTGAAGCTCTCTCATAGAAGAGAGAGTGGGGCTGGCTTAAATAACAAACAAGATAAGGTCACATGGCTAAAGGGTAATTAACTTAAATGAGGCACAGCCACGAAATGAAGGAAAACAAACCGAAACAAGAAAAAACGGAACTAAAGTGAAACTCAAACCTAAATCAAACACAAAACCAAACACAGTCCAGATAATCGGGTCCGAGGATCCTGACAAATCCTCATAGCCAGTGGAAGTTCAGTACTTAATGTTCCCTACCTAATCTATTTAAAATAGTAATAACAATAATAATAACATAATAATAATAATAATAATAATAATAATAATAATAATAATAATAATAATAATAATAATAATAATAATAATAACGTTCTTACCTATATTCCTAGTCGTTGTCCTGGAAATAGGAAAAAGTCAGTTTTTAAGAACCTGTGTAAAGGAAATGACAGGCTGCCCATCTGTGCAAAAGAAGGGTGCAAGGGAGGAGGGGCTCTGTGCTCCCCCTGTTTAAAGTGGGTCTATTAACTTAACCAGAAACCAACCAATAAATCCTATTCCAAACAACAAACACAATATCCATACAATAATTTATAATAATAAAATTATTTAATTATTCAGTAAAGCACATTTATACACCTGCATGCCTGGCTCCCTTCTGCGCGTTAGAGCGCTGCGGCTCTGCGCTTCATTTGCGCAGCCGCTCTTAGCCTCAGGTAGACGAGTGTGACACGGTGACCGATATGTAGTGAGAATTAGCACCATGGTGAGGTTGAAGCACCAGGCAATATTCATCACTAGAGCGCAGTGAATGAGTCGGGGTGTATTTAAAAAACATTTGGTGTAAAGGGAAGAATGAGCAGATCCAGAGATTGTCCTGAAGGCCAGGACAGTGAAGTCAGTGCCTTGTACTGAATGCAGGCAGCTACAGGAAGCTAATGGAGAGAGATTAGTAGTGGAGTGACATGAGTTGGCTTGGGTTGGTTAAACACAATCTGCGTTGTTCATATTTGTAAAAACAAGCTGAACCTATTTATTGTTATTTATGTTTATTTTGTATGTTTGTATTTATATAATAATGTATGGCTTTCACACTTTGTTCGGAAACTAGCACTAGTCGGTGTTCCCAACTCCTCAGTAAGGAAAATAGCTATTGGCCATTCCTAAAGTCACTAGATGTCACTAAATGACATCTTCACCTAATTTGCATGATAGTCAATTTGCATGTATTTAAAGCTGTAGAATAAACAAATAAATTTGTTGGAGAGAAAAGAAAAACAAAATATGTAAAAACTACAAATAAACTATTTTCTAGGTTTTTGCACCCTCACTGTACTTTGGAATGACTTTGGAACGTTGAGAGTAGTGGTTGGCATAGGAATAAAACTAAAGTGACTTAGAACATCAGATCAATTGTGTTCAGACAAAGCTCAAGTTGAGTTACAGAACACTCCTACAAATTGTCAAAAGATCCTTTAGGAATCCACAAGTTCATGTAAGAGAAATTTGTCTTAAAACTGAAACGTTAGACTTTTTACTGAGATATAATGTTGCTTTAAATATGAATATAAATTTAATTAAATATGCTCAATATGTAGGCAGTGTTGGGCAAGCTACTTGTAAAATGTAATAAGATAAACTATTAGTTACTCGACAATAAACTAAGCTTCACTACAACAAAGCTACCACCTATTGAAATATAGCAAGCTAAGTTATCCAAATATGACAAACGTACCTTAATAACTGGACCTTATTTGTAAAAAACACCTATGTAAAATTCTTAGACAGGCTATTGCCATCCCCTTTGTAGGCATTTCCCCCTTCTCCTCAGCAAAATTCTTAGGTTGGTGTTAAATGTCTTAGATGTTGAGAACATTTTGATTTTGGGATTACAAAATCAAACAACTATTTATCTCTGATGATTCAAAAAGTGTTATATAGTTTTACACATAAGGCCATGACGACAGTTAGTTAAAAAAAAAAAAAAAAAAAAAAAAACACCCTAAATTATTTTTATCTAGCTAGATGTTTAGCTTAGTTCATAGATGAACACACCATGGAAGAGGTACAGTGTATCACAAAAGTGATTACACCCTTCACATTTCTGCCGATATTTAAGTATATTTTTTCATGGGACAGCAGACAAAATGACAATGAAAAATAGTCTGTGTGCTACTTATACAAGTGTAAATGTATTACTCCCTCAAAATAACTCAATAATACAGTCAAAAGTGATTACACCCATTTGTGAAATTTCCTGAAGTGTCAATAT
This sequence comes from Corydoras sp. C115, assembly GCA_019802505.1. Lineage (NCBI taxonomy): Eukaryota > Metazoa > Chordata > Actinopteri > Siluriformes > Callichthyidae > Corydoras > Corydoras sp. C115. Next base: position 30,627 of record JAFMOC010000858.1, on the reverse strand, counting down.
TTTGTGTGGCCACGATTATATTTCAAAACTGCTTTAACTCTCCTGGCATGGAGTTTATCAGAGCTTCACAGGTTGCCACTGGAATTCTTTTCTACTCCTCCATGATGACATTACAGAGCTGGCGGATATTTGAGACTTTGCTTAAAATATGCTTAATATCCTTCCACTTGAGGATTCCCCAAAGATGTTCTATTGGGTTTAGGTCTGGATACATGCTTGGCCAGTCCATCATTTACCCTAAGCTTCTTTAGTAAAGCAGTGGTCATCTTAGTGTTTGTGAATGTGAATGTGTTGGGGTCATTATCTTGTTGGAACACTGCCCTCCGACCCAGTTTCCGGAGAGTGGGTATCATGCTCTGCTTCAGTATTTCACAGTACATATTGGAGTTCACTCTATTCCCTCTATTAAATGAAGGAACTCCCCAACACCTGTTGCACTAATGCAGCCCCAGACCATGGCATTCCCACCACCATGCCACCATGCTTGACTGTAGGCATGACACTTATTTTTGTACTCCTCACCTGATTGTTGTCACACATGCATTGAGACCATCTGAACCAAACAAATTAATCTCATAGGTCATCAGTTTCAGTAATCCATGTCCTTTGTTGACATGTCTTCAGCAAAGTGTTTCTAGGCTTTCTAGTGTACAGACTTCAGAAGAGGCTTTCTCCTTGGGAGACAGCCATGCAGACCAATTTGATGTAGTGAGCGGTGCATGGTCTGAGCACTGACAGGCTGACCTGTTCAATTTCTGCATCAATGCTGACAGCACTCCTATGCCTGTCTTTCAAAGACAGCATTTGGATGTGACGCTGAGCATGTGCACTTTTGACAACTAACGCAAGGTCTGTTCTGAGTGATTTTGTATGAGAGATTTTGAGAGCTGTACTACAAAATTGAACACATCTGCTCCCTATGCACACCTGAAACCTAGTAACACTAATGAGCCACATAACATTTTAGAGGGAAAATTAATTTATTAATGTGCTTAATTTGGACATTTAGAGGTGTGTTTAGACAATAATGGCTGTATATTAAGTTATTTTGAGGGAAGTATAAATTTACACTATTGTATAAGCTGCACACACACACACTACTTTTCATTGTGTTAAAGTGTCATTTTGTCAGTGTTCCATAAAAAGATTGAATATCTGCAGGAATGTGGGGGTGTACTCATGTTTGTGATACACTGTAAATATGTCTTAGTGTGACTGAGCATTGAGAGTGTTGTGGAATGGTGCTCATGGCAGAATCCGGTGCTCCAAAAGTTCCCAATAACACCAGAAAAAGTTACTAGATTTGTTGCTATTTTTGAAATAACAAGTTTGTCAGAAAAGTCACTGAATATAAGTAGGCAACACTGATGGGAGTTTAACCAGGCAGGGAAGGGCTGAGGCTGCCACTTATTTGCAAAAAGCAAATATTTAAAAAAAAAAAAAAAAAAAAATTTTATATGTTGAATTTATCAGTTTTTTTGCAGTTTAATATATAACTTGATTGTTTTCGCAGCGTGTAGTGAAAACTAAGCCTAGGCATTTAATTTTTAGTAACTATAATTACGAGCAGTGGAACGTTTGTTTTCCACATTAGATATTTGGTGGTAAAATATGTGTTTTTGTCATGCTTTGTGGTTTTAGATTTTGGATTATAGTGTTGTTCGTGGAGAGGCCTTTATCGTGTTTAGTTCCGTTCAGATACAGATGCAAGCTTGCTTTGTATTTTCCCGTAAATAGATCGCCACAGTCATGCCGTTCGGAAATACACACAACCAGTTGAAGATGAAGTACCCTTCTAAATCGGAGTTTCCCGATCTGTCCAAGCACAACAACCACATGGCCAAGGTACTGACCCCCACAATGTACGAGCGCCTGCGCAGCAAGCAGACTCCAAGCGGTTTCACCCTGGATGATGTGATTCAGACCGGAGTGGATAATCCAGGTAAACAATTTACAGAACAAAGTTAGCGTACAAAGGCTTTTGAATGTGAAGTTCAGCAGTTTATTGCATTATTGCAGCTGGTATGCAAATAAATACCACAGTATGAAAAAGCTCAAATGGCTTATCCCAAGGTTTTTTTTTAATCCAAACCTTATTACTCCTTCACATTTGATAAAAGAATAACCCCTCCCCTGCAAGACCTGCTGCATACCCATTACAATCAAGCATGTCCTGATTGAGAACCTTTAGCCTAAATGAAGACCTAAAAATTTAAAATGTCAAATACTAACACTACATGAGTGTGTGCCCAGCGATAGATTGGCACCCTGTCTTGGGTGTATCTGCCCAGCGCGGGAAACCTTCTCCCCTGGATGGGCATGGGGAACCCCTCCTCGACCCTAATATAGGATAAAGCGGAAGATAATGGATGGATGGAAATATTAACACTACAAATGGGGACTAGACACAAGCTAAACCTATTTTACTGTTGATTAGCACTGTGTGAACTACACAACCAGTCACTAAAATAATTTAGAACACAATGCATTCTCTCTCTTTACTGTGCCATTGAATTGTTCTGAATGTTACAGGTTTCATTGTTAATTGTCTTGTTTGTTTCAGAGCCTTTTTAATACTGTTTTCTGGTGTGAGTTTCTAGTTTAATAAGACCAATAGATATCAGACCTTGTTAACATTTCGTTTATCAAATATGTAATTATTTTATAGCATTTCCTCTTTGATGCATTCATTTGTCACATTAATTTAAATTACTCATTCGAACTTTGAAGCGGTCACTGCTCAAGAAGAGCAATAGAATCATTGGGTAAGTTTTTCCTGGAAAAGCTCAAAAAGTGTCAGCTGCTTCACCATAGACTGTCGCTTAAATGTTGAGTAATCCCTGTAAACTTTCAGAGACTCATCTTGATTTGAGGGACTTCATTAAATTACAAAGTTGAGGTGAGAAGACCAATCTGACTGTAGGGATGAGTGGTCCTTGTGTGCACAGTTGTTCTGAAGCATGCTTGTTCAGCTTTGTCCATAGTTTACTCTGCTACGGTGTACTTGTCTTGTGAGGGAATATTTTTGCATTGTGTAAATATGTTCCTGGTCTAGGTCACCCCTTCATTATGACTGTGGGCTGTGTAGCTGGAGATGAGGAGACCTATGAAGTTTTCAGTGAGCTGCTAGATCCAGTCATTGAGGACAGACATGGTGGATACAAACCCACAGATAAACACAAAACTGACCTGAACCCAGAGAACCTCAAGGTACAGAACTCTACATTTCACCACTGATTGATCAAATGCTTTTCTTGTAAAAGGAGATCTTTAATGACTTGTTTGTCCTTTAAGGGTGGGGATGACCTGGACTCCAACTATGTACTAAGCTCTCGTGTTCGAACCGGTAGGAGCATCCGTGGATTTTGCCTGCCACCTCACTGTAGCCGTGGGGAGAGAAGAGCAATTGAGGAACTGTCCATTGCAGGTAGTTTAGTTCACAAGGCACCTAGTGGCTTTTCTCTTACAAAATAGGAACCATCAAAATCTTGATTGTTGTCTGTAGCATTAAGTTCCCTCAGTGGAGATCTGAAAGGAAAGTACTATGCTCTGAAGAATATGAGTGACGCGGAGCAACAGCAGCTCATTGATGACCACTTCCTTTTTGACAAGCCTGTGTCTCCCCTGCTGTTGGCCTCTGGGATGGCTCGGGACTGGCCTGATGCCCGTGGCATCTGGTACGTGTTAACATAATACATAGCTCTTACAGAACTCTTTGGATGATGTCATTAAATTGGCTGCGTGATTTGAGCAGTGTTAATTTAAACTTAATCATGGTAGTGTTTATGTATACAAACTTCTAACTCCATAATTTCCAAATCTGCACCATTTGCATACTACGCGAATATAATGCTCTTTGCATTCAAGTTTCAAAAACCTAAAATGATGTGGCATTATCTTGACTAACTTGCCATGAGCAGTTTGTGTTTGTGCACTTTTTATAATTACAATTTCTAATTGCCAAATTGTAATAGTTCAGAAGGAATTCATGTCTCTTACAATCAGGCACAATGACAATAAAACATTCCTGGTTTGGATAAATGAGGAGGATCACCTGCGAGTCATCTCCATGCAGAACGGTGGAAACATGAGGGAGGTCTTTCATCGCTTTTGCACTGGACTCACAAAGGTATCATTTGTGCCGGTACTTAGGAGACTGTTTAGCGCTTTGATCCTTTAGATTGACTCCATGTGCTTCCTCCGTCAGATCGAAGAGCTTTTCAAAAGCAAGGATCATGCATTCATGTGGAACGAGCACTTGGGCTACATCCTGACCTGTCCATCTAATCTAGGAACAGGTTTGCGTGCTGGGGTGCATGTGAAACTGCCCAATATGAGCAAACATAACAAATTTGAGGAAGTTCTGAAGAGGTTACGGCTACAAAAACGTGGAACAGGTAAGATGCTGAAGCTTATGAAAGGACTTGCGTGACTGAGCTACTGTCCGATGCTTTATTAAGAGCGTGTGCTGACAGGTGGTGTGGATACTGCTGCAGTAGGAGGTGTGTTTGATATTTCCAATGCTGACCGCCTGGGTTTCTCAGAAGTGGAGCTCGTTCAGATGGTGGTTGATGGAGTCAAGCTACTCATAGAGATGGAGAAGCGACTGGAGAAGGGACAAGCCATTAATGACCTCATGCCTGCTCAGAAATGAAACAAGCCAATCTAAAGATCATCTTAAGTCCAAATCCCAAACTTCTATTTCCACACAGTGCTCATACTGTAAATTCTATTTAAATCCTGTTTTCCTGTCTCAAGTGAAGTCTAATATAACACCCTTGGTTCATGTACAGTCAAGTGAAAAACTTAGGATACCGTATAAAAGCCTGTATATCTTGTAACATATTTGGACATATGGATATATAAATACATGTGGTAATATAAATTTTAACAATTCTGAAGGACCCATGTAATATGACTAAACAATTAAAAATACAGGCCTCCTTACAACTATCAGTAAAATCAAATTTAAAACGAATGCAATTTCTGGTGTTAACACCCCAACATATAGTCCCACTTAATATAGTGAAGATCATCATGAAGCAGCATTTTGTATATTGCTTGCTCTATTTAAACCTCAAAAAATTAGTTTGGTATGTCCCTAGTGATAATGAGTCCGTCAAGGGATTTAAAAAGATCTCTTAACATCAGCCATTCCGCCATCAGGAAAATTGTTTACAAGTGAAAAACAAAACAACTATTACCTTGCCTAGATGTAACTGTACAGGCAAATTCACCCCCAGATCACACCATAAGATGCTTCAGATCAGATCAGAGGGTGCTTGAGAAAGATGTTAAACCATCTGTAAAAAAAAAAAATGAAGCTAAAGTGGAACTGGACCTTGCAACACAACAATGACCCAAAACATACCAGAAAATCCACAAAAAAATGGTTTAAAACGAAGAAGTGGCGAATCCTGGAAGTCAAAGTCTGGATCTTAATCTTAAGATGCTATGGAGTGACTTAAAATGGGCTGTACATGCAAGAAACCCCTCAAAAATCTCACAGCTGAAAGAATTCTGCAAACTTTCTTTAGATTGGTTATTATTATTCAGTTCAAGTTTTTAACACAGATTTTGGTAACTGTGCCCACAGTTGCTGAAACCATTTCTCCACCTGAATTTATCTCTCGTTTAACTATTTCCACTTACCTGACCCACATGCACATAAACTCTACAGCTGCCTGAAAACCTGTTAATTAATGATAATTAATACACTGTACTGATCACACTGATAATATATATAATTTAAAAAATTATAAAAAAAATAAATTAAAATTAAAAATCAAAGGTAAACAACAATTAAAATAATAAATGAGGGAAGAGGACCTTGGTATTATGATCCAAGATGAAATTTGGAATCAAGCCCTAAATGACATTCATCTTTGTTCTATCAATACAAAACTTCAGCTGTTCCATTTTGAAGCTGTGCACATCAGGCTGCACTATTTCAAGGCAAGTTAAATAGAATTATTCATCAAACACCTCCTGCTTGTGATAGGTGCAGAACTGCTCCTAACACACTTGCACACCATTTCTGGCCATGCTCTAAACTTAGTAGTTTTTGGTGCTCTTTTTAGATGGTACCCTGCTGTGATAAAAGTAAATCTCGTCGATACCACCTCAGTTTGAAGCCTGGCTAAGGGAACTGACTGTGGTACTTCATATTAAAACTAAGATATGAGGTGTCTGGCAACTCACAGAATATTTGCAAGTTATTTTTGGAGTACTTGAAACCCTAGATGACCCCTTAAAATAAAATCTTGATAGCCTTTGTTGTACTTGAGTGATAACTTTTGATATCATTCTGTGCCCTATTATGTATGTGTTTGTGTGATCACTGCAGGCAATATTGAAATCCGTTAGTTGTATTTGGGATTTAATTTAAATTTCTTTTAAATTTTATTTTGGGTTGATGTTAGTTGTTCTCATGATTTTATGTATGTTAATGCTCAATTTATAATTTCAATTTTAGTTTAAAAAAATTAAAGTTACAGTCAAAAACTTTTGTTTTTATTCATTTTATCTATAAGACATCTAAACATTCAGTCAGAGGTGGCAGAAGTGCTCAAGTCCCTTACTTAAGTAAAAGTTAAAGTATGATTATTTTTGATTAAAAAAATTTAAAGTATTTATTTAACACTCCTTTGGCTATAGACCTTTATTCTTACCCTGTTTGCGCGTGCGCGTCAATCCCCCACTCCCCTGCAGTGTGCTTCTGTTGTTATGCTAATGCATCACAGAAAGTCCTAGCCCTGAATTTAACCATAATGCCATAATGCATAATCATTCCTTCATGGATCATGTTGGATCACTCGTTACCTGGTGATTGAATAATTTAAAGTGAACAATTTTTTTAAATAGAATTTTACATCCACTTTTTTTTTTAAAAAAAAAGACATTTTTTTTTAAAAGACATTTCAGTAATTGTAAATGACTAATTTTAAAATATTCCACCATCATTCTAATGTGCTTTATATTATACTTGAATTATTGAATCTCTTGTGGCTGAGATTTTATCTTTGATTTTTGTGTTCCATTGAAAACATATTTCAACATTAAAGGTTTTTATTTTTCATTATTTTGGAGAAATTATTTTAATTTGAAACACAATCACATTAGAGTAATAGTCGACTAATCGAAATAAAAAGGAATTGTTAGATTAATCGATAGAAAATGAATCATTAGGTGCAGACCTAGTTCCACTATATACTGTACACCCCTTTATATTGTTGTAATGACAAATAAAGCACTTGAATACATTGTATCAGTTCAGTAATGAATGATGAAATCTGATTGACAATCATAGACCTGAAATCTGTATTGTATTCTCTGAACTATCCTTATAATACACAGACACTGTTCTGTCTTACATCAGGCACTGCATTGATACGGTCACTGAGAAAAAATCAATCCGGGTGTATCCAAACCAAAAACCATGACAAACCGGGTTCGCACACTCCTTCAGGCCCGAGACGCAGCTTTTAGATCAGGAGACAGCACTATACAGTGCCACTCGTGCCGACCTAAGGAGAGGTATCAGGACCACCAAAGCAGAGCATAAGAAGATGATAGAGGAACAGCTCAACAATCCTCGACAAATATGGCAGGGCATCCAGTCCTTTACCAACTACAAAGGCTGCCCTGCGACACCTGATGACTCAGATGTATCACTAGCGGAAGAACTAAACTGCTTCTATGCCCGCTTCGAGTCTCAGGAACATTCAACCACACCACCACCCACCTCCCCACTACAATCCATTTAAGTCTCTGGTTCCCCTCCACTCATTCTCACTGCTGAGGATGTGAGACGGGCCCTTCGTGCCGTGAACCCCTGGAAGGCCACAGGCCCAGACGGTGTACCAGGGAAGGTGCTCAAGGCATGTGCTGACCAGCTAGCACATGTCTTTACCATTATCTTCAACCTGTCACTGGAACAAGACATCATCTCAGCCTGTTTGAAATCAGCCACCATCATCCCAGTTACCAAAAAATCACCCACAATCAGCCTAAATGACTTCCGCCCAGTAGCACTCACTCCTGTCATTACCAAGTGCTTTGAAAAACTGGTTCTAAAACATCAGAACCTCCCTCCCCCTGCTCTGGACCCACACCAATTTGCATACTGGACAAACAGATCCACAGTAGATGCAATAACCGCCCTTCATTCAGCGCTGAGTCACCTGGAGTTACGGGGGAGCTACGTCAGGATGCTCTTCATTGACTACAGCTCTGCCTTCAATACAATAATACCGGACATTCTGATCCCCAAGTTAGATAATCTGGGGCTTCCACCATCAACCTGCTCCTGGATCAAGGACTTCCTAACCAACCGTCCCCAGCAGGTATAATTGGGCCCCTACTTCTCTCCCATCCGCACCCTCAGCACCGGCTGCCCCCAGGGCTGTGTGCTGAGCCTACTCCTCTACTCACTCTACACATATGACTGCAGTCCCATCCACCCAGAAAACATCATCGTGAAATTTGCTGATGACACAACGGTGGTGGGACGGATAACCGGGGTGATGAGGCGGCATACAGGGATGAGGTCCGGAAACTTTGTGAGTGGAGTGCAGCTAACAACTTGGCACTGAATACCACCAAGACAAAAGAACTCATCCTTGACTTCCGACGAAACAAGGTCGCCCCTACACCCCTGTACATCAATGGTGAATGTGTAGAGCAAGTGGACTCATTCAGATTCCTGGGACTACACATCTCTGCAGAACTCTCCTGGACAGTCAACACCTCTGCACTGGTCAAGAAGGCCCAGCAGCGGCTTCACTTCCTGAGGGTGCTCAGGAAAGAGCAACTACACACAAGCCTGCTGGTGACCTTCTACCGTTCCACCATCGAAAGCCTGCTGACGTATGCTGTGTCAGTGTGGCACTCCAGCTGCACAGAGGCAGACAGAAGAAGACTGCAGAGAGTGACCAACACAGCCGAAAAAATCATTGGCTTCTCCCTGCCTTCCATAACCTCTATCTACCACTCCCGCTGTCTCAGTAGCGCCAGGAACATCCTAAAGGACAATACTCACCCCGGCTTCCACCTTTTCAACCTGCTGCCTTCTGGCAGACGCTACAGGTCCATACGGGCCAAAACAAACAGACTCAGGGACAGCTTCTTTCCCAAAGCCATTACAATGCTAAATGGGAACCTGTACTAATTGGAATATCATTTTACACATTACACGCCTATTTGCACAGTACATTTTTGCACATGTCTTTTCTATTGTTTTTTCTATTTATATATAATGCCATGTGCACTTTAAGGAGGAGCTTAAATCTTGTTATATGATGTATACTGTGTATGCGGGGTATAATGACAATAAAGGCTTTCTATTCTATTCTATTCTATTTATTCTACTTTTACACTAGTAGTTAAAGTAAAATTTTAGTCAGATCTTTTATGTCGTCATACTTTTTGTCTACACTTTAATTCATAGTGTGTTATAGTGTGCTCCCACTGTTTGTAATACATCATATATATCTCTACCACATTATCTAATTGTCCTTCACATGCCTTTACTACCCGCTATCTCCATCACATTTCTGTTGCCGCAGACTTATGTCATTCTCCTGTTGCTTCCATCCACAAATCATTATACTTTTTTTTTTTTTTTTAATGTGTGATTGTAAGTTTGTAAGCTTGATTCTGTAATTGTTTTATAACCATTTGTTGGTCTAAATCCTCTGGTATATCTAAGGTACCTTTTTTTAATCTCTAAATGTCCATTTTCTATATTCAAAAGGTGTTTGCAATGCTGTTTACAAGTTTGTGGTATCTGAGGATAAATCGGTCTGTACGGTGGCGGGGGTTGTATGGGAGTGGTTAAATCTATGTGGGGACCTGTTGGTGTGTCTAGTTCTAAAGACCGAGCTTTATCACTTTGCACTGGTGAAGTTAAGGTCTCATCCCATTTTAATGTACTTTGTGTGGGTGTTTCGGGTGGAGTCTCTTGCTTTGGTTTATCTTTAGTTTGCCTTTCTAATTCCGCCCTCATATGTGTCAGGAGCAACAGACAACGTGAATTTTGTTTATTCACCTCGTCCAATGTCCTTTTAAGTTTACCAAACCGATACGATCCCCCTTGTTCCCAATCTTTCTCAGCTTTTCTAATTTCAGTTTTATAATAATCATATACCTTTGCCCTATCCTCCTGGTTAGGAGCTGGGTCTGAGTTTCCAGGCATCAGACCTCTTAATTGCCATGATGTAAACAATGTTGTCAAATGTTTCTGCACTTTTGGTCTTTTATTTGGTTCTGTGACAGAGGCTATTCTGTCCCACACTTTTTCCATAAACTCTTCAGTGTTCATTTTAGTTTGATTTGTATTTCTTTTACTTAATTATAACACAATCACCCCGTCCAACATGGAACTTAAGTTCCCAGTTGATGTCCCTTAATTGACAAAGTTATTAGCCAAGCTTCTACCTTCTCAGGTGGACTAAAAGTCCTTTCTCAATGGTAACAATCAACTAGACCCTTCTGTTAAGTTCAGCCACACGGGTTTATATTAGAGCTGAGGATTCATATAATTACACACTTATCCCCTCAGATACTCCTTATATACCATATAATTCACAATTTAATGACTATACTATACCTCTTACTGTAATGTCTGCTCCAGTGTACAAATGTTGTCACATTTGTCTGAATAAGCAGTAATAGGCTTAATATGTTATCTGGGATCCCAACATCATCTAAAATACATAAAAAAAAAAAAAGAATAACCTATACTTAGAAAGCTCCGGGTGTACTTTGTTGCCCCTTCCACACTTTCTTTCATCGCCTGAAACTCATCGAGACTATAATGTACAGTTCCTACGTGCCCGGGAAATGTAATTAACCAGGGCCAATAGACCTCGTAGACAGAACAGTTCCGTTTTCAGTGTATACTAACCTAAAAAGCTAAATTAAATAAAAAAAAAAAAAAATATCTAAACTAATCTTAAAGGCTGCCTTTTGTTTCCCTTCATCGGTTTTCTTCTACCATTAAGGCCAATTACTGCCAGTATACAGTCCCTATCCAACACATGACTTAACAATGGGGATGAATAAGTCTCCTAGATAAAGGCAGTTCAGTTACTTAATGTTCCCTCTCTAATCTATCCAAAATAATATTAATGTTCTTACCTGTACTTCTAGTTGTTGTCCTGGAAATGGGAAGAAGTAATCTCTCTGTGTGAACCTGTGTAAAGGAAGTGACAGGCCCTTCTGTGCATCAGTGAAGAGCACAAGGGGGAGGAGGGGGCTCTGTTCTCCCCCGCTCAAAGTGAGTCTAATAACTTTACCAGATGAGTACCGGCAACCAAACGCTAAATCCTAATCTAAACAACAATGATAATATTCATATAATAATATATAGTAATAAAATTACTTAATTATTCAGTAAAACTCATTTGTGCCCTGAGCGTCTGTTGTGGCGCTGTACACACGTTAAGATTAAATTTGGCAAAACTCAATATACAGGATTCGGCTGTAACAGGTTCCTGCTTACCAATTCGATGTGTACATCAGAATTAAAGAAGTGCAGCTTGCAACAGACAGCAAAAGGTAAATATGCGTTCCAAACCGCGCCGCATCTTTCTTATACCGTTTTATCATGTCGGGTCACCATTTAAGTTTCTAAAAAAAAAAAAAAAATCAGAAGTCAGCGGTTTCGTTTCAAAAGTATTTAATGCATTTTACTGAATAGACAGTGTAAAATGTCAATGAAAAATATGGACGAGAGCTCTGCCCGAAATACCCTAGTTCGTCCATTTAAGTCCTTCAGGAGGGCATGACTTGCTTCTTCTGTGTGTGCGCCCCCTTTTTTCTCATATGTACATTGACCAAAACATCTCCATCTTCTAACCCATCTGGTCCTGCCCCCCTCAGGGGTATGAATTTATGACAGGTTCTTGTTGACTGTCCCATTATTCAAAACTCTCACCCTGAAACTGGACATTCATACAAGAGCATTTGACTGATTCATCACGCGATAAAAGACTCACCGCGGCATGTATGCCTTTTGGAGTAGTTGGAGATATTTTAGGTCAGGTATTATACAAGCTCTCATAATAAAATGTTTGTTGACATGTGCACATAAGTACAGTGCACACAGTCTGTCACCATAAACTACTGTGGAAACATTTTGAAACAGCGTAATGAAGTACTGTGCGATCACAGATCAATGCGATGCTGTTTATTAGTACACGGTGAGATTCTACATGGAGAGCAGGACAACCAAAACAAAGAAACAAAATAACCACCACATATATGCGGAGAAAAAAAAAAAAAAAAAAAAAAAAAAAAAAAAAAAAAGCAAACTGCGCAACCAGCGATGATCGCCGACGCAGAAAGTCTTCTGGAGAAGCGCAAATACCAACAGCAGACTAATCCTAGAGACAGAGCACATGTAGCAAGTGAGCTTGATACAAACAAAAACAGGAAATGACAAATCACGGAAACCCAGAACAGGTGATCAAAACTGCGGTGATGGACAGAGACCCGAGGAAACAGGTGACATTCCCTCACCAGAGTGCACTACAGAGGGAGCGTGAGTGACTAACTTTCAGAATTAATGATGTGCTAAAGTAACTTAGTTAAGATAAATGGGGTTGAATTTCTCTAGCAGCAATCTGGCTCATTGGTTTAACAACAGGTACTAAGTGGTGCACTGCAGGGGAGCGGGGTATTTGCACTCACACGTGCCAATTTTTTGTGGTTCCAGGGAAACCAGTGGTAATGTAGGTCAATAAGAACTCATGTAATGAGTAGTTTCAAAGTTGGCACACAGTCTGAAAACAAACCAGAAATCCAATCTGAAACAGACATAAGCTTTGAAATAAGATACAAGGCACAGATCACTTTAAGAATTTTATTTTAAATTATCCCTTATGTTGAACCACAATCGGCCCAAGCATCACTTCTCCCTTCAGTTGCAGATCTAGAATCAAAGGAGAAGAATTACCATTTCACTCAAAATATGCTGAAAAGCACAATGACTCAAGCAGTCACATGACAGCATTGATTTAGTTAATCGAGTAACATACCTTCTGAAGCACCTCCTTTTCTAGAGCTGCAGTTTCCATCACAACAGCCACAGACTCCACTGTCACCATATGCAGCAATCCACCTACAGAGATTAGGGTTTTAGTATCTGGTGCTGCTGAGGTTCTACTGTTTTCCTTAAATATACCTGTTGCCAGAGAAGGAACAGGCCTTGTGCTCCAGATCTGGACTGAAAGAAGCTGCTGTTGCCCTCAATAAACATGCAATGTAGATCTGAAGCAAGAGGAGAAATTATGTACAAGCAACTGAACAAGTTCCACTCAGACTAATGGATCCAGCAGTACTTACCATATTATCGTTGACCTGCTGGAACCTGAAGGCCTCCAGCTGAAAATCCAGTTTAGTTCCCTGCGTTTGGGGCATGAAACATGACCTGGACCCTGTGAGCTTAGCATCCACCAATCACCTACAACAGATTATGCAGGTTAGGGTTTATATGAGCAGAAACGTAAAGCTCAGGAATCCCGCTCAAATGAAGGAATATCTGGGAACTGCATTTAGATCAGGAACTGGAGCAGCAACACATCCACAGCATCACAGAAGCTTCAATACTGGTTGGATGCCCCAGTCTCACCCATAGTTCTCACACCACCATTAAGGAATATCTGGGAACTGCATTGAATACTCATTCCTAAATAAATGAGTTGAGGCGACCATTTTGCATCAGCTCGTTCTTTCTGCCTTTTTCATAGGCGCGCCGAAGGTAAGCAGACTTACTGCATATTTAGCTGCATTCAATATTTAGTTTTAATGAGTATGTGTGAATGCCGGGTCCGTAAGTGTTATAAATTGTTACAGTAATCAGAATTCTTCATGGACACTGGAAGGTAGATTTATTTGGTACCATTCCTGATATCGGCACCGAAGTTTATGCTCGAGTATAAAAACGTAGTTTGAGTTATATTTAAGAGGTACGCGCGAAAAGTGTGGCAAAGTTGGTGAGAGGGCCCATGTCACACAGTTTGGTTAATAAAGCGTTTTTGTTTTGGGATAGAACCGGTTTATAGGGGCGTACGGCTGTGTGGTAAAGACCTGCAGTCGGGCTAGTAAGCGTTTTATAGATAGACGGTTCTAGGCGCTTTTTTAGGAATAACTGGAGTCGTGAAACAGGGTTTCAGACCAGTAATTATATAATAAGGATCAGAAAATTTTCCAACGGGGCGCTGGTCCAATGGTTGGAAAAATAACTGATTATTGATCAGCACGATAGAGAGAGGCCTGGGGTCCAGGTTAAATTTCCAAATTGTGTCTAAATTCAAAATTTCTCCGGTGCAAATATCAGGGAACCTTGTATGTGTGTTTGTCTTGTGTTTGTCTTGTCTTGTGTGGAGCAGCAACACGTGTGTGCACGCTGGGGGTGGAAATCAGCTCAAAAGGTAAAGTTCTGTTTTGTGCTTGATGTTTTATTTGAGAAATGGCTGGGGAGAGTTCATTTTGTGGTAAGTAATTTAGCTCGGTAAGTAATAGTTGTGTTCTGCTTGTGTGTTACACAACCTAAATTGACTTAATTAAAATGGCTGACTTACTTCAGGACAACTAGCACACACCTAGCCTAAGGCTAATATTTTGGCAGCATGGTAGAGTTGAGTTGGAACAAAGGATTTAAAATGGCCGCCACAACCTCACGTATAGCTCCTCACACCTAGCATATGGTCAATACAATGCTTGCAGCCCTTCACCCACCTTAAGTTACCTGTTGGGTGTTATTACAAGGTACACCAGTAGATGGCGCCAATAGACCACTGTGCCATATCCCAGTACACAGTCTGTGCCCAACCAATAGGTTTTAATGAAGCACCTCCAACTCGCCTTCCAAATTAGTCATGTGTCCTCCACAGGTTGAGAAATTATCCAAGCACCAATTGTTACCAGTGGTGCAGGTGGTGAACAATTTGATTTTTAATTAACACTGGGCCACTGCTTCAGGGAACACAGTGCAATTAATCCATTACTTTCTATATTCTCCAAATTGTCCAACTAATTTCTTAGGTCGTGATGTTTTAATTACAAGAACTCAAAGCTCATTGTCATATGCACATATAGAAATGTTTTTCTTGGAGCAATGTAATTCTTACTTTGCCATCCACCCTGTATAAATTTAAGTTTGCAGTTCACACTTCTGTACCTGTACAACTAAAACCAAATAGTGAGACTTGTACAAGTGTTAAGTGAATTATTATAAAATTAAGTGCTTTAGTAAAATTAAAAGTAAAATTTAGTTTTGGTGAATTTTCAGTTAATGATAAGATTTGTTTTTTATAAATGACCCATAACTTATTATAAGTTAATGCAGCAGTGCCTGGGCCAAATCTTACTTCTGGTTACCATCATCTTTCCTTCCAAAAGTTTTTGCATATGGCTCTGAGTTCAGCTCTTGTACCAATAATCAAACATCAGAAAATACCACCTTTAAGATAACGACTATTTTGATTTGATTTAAGTGATTAAATGATTATTTGTAGCAGCACATCTTTGTAATTAAAATTGCTGTTTTCCATAAAATATTAAAAGCCTTTGTATTGCGCTTATTTAAATTTCAAAATGTAGTCATGCCATATTTTAATTTCTCACACAGGTGCTTGAGTGGTTCAGCAGCCAGATTCGTCATCACAACACACTGGACACAAGTTTACATTGAGCGTTGGGTTTATAGGGTTTGGAGTGACACCTCTCCTCCACACACTTAATACTTTGTGCTATGTGTGTCAGAGGAAGTGCATGCCAGCAATAATTATGTAACCAGAAATGAGGTTTATTTTTATTATTTTTAGGTATTTTAATGTTGGGATCCCAGATAATATATTAAGCCTATATTACTGCTGATTCAGACAAATGTGACGACATTTGTATACTGGATCAGATATTATGGTAAGTGGTATAGTTATTAAAAGTATATAATTATATGAATCCTCAGCTCTAATATAGAGCCATGTGATTGATACTCATGCTACGACCCCACATGGTAATATATTTGGTTGCTAGAACCTAGAGTTGAGTAGTATATTTGGGATAGAGGAGTTTATCAGAAGGACACAGTTGAAAGTTACCATTGATATAGTTTTCAGTCCGCCTGAGAAGGTAGAAGCTTGACTGATAAATTATATCAATTAAGGTACTGCAAGTGTGGACTTGAACTCCATGTTGGACGGGGTAAAGCTGTTGAAAGCAATTAGTTAACATATTATAAGCAAATTGGTTAATAATAATACATGTACACTGGACAGTAAGGGAAAAATGGTCAATAGCATGCAACTAGTATACAGATTGGGCAAAGGGTTTACCAGCCATGAAGCCATAAAAGAGGGCATAATGACTAAATTGCCACCATTAACTGAAGGGAGTTAAGTGTGGGTGTTGAGTTGAATAGTACACAGCAGGTAAGATGCTGTGTTTGGGTAAAGTAGGGGTAATAGCTAGATTAGAAGGTAAAAGGAGGTGAATATTGTTTGAAATAGTGGAATAGGGTTAAAAGGAAAGACAGAAAACACCATTTTTAGCATAAAAGAGGATGTATGGGATCTACTTAAAGATGTACCTCGTAACTTATAGTTTAACATCCTTGCCAGCTCTTAAGAGAGCTGATAAGAGTAGATATAGACATGGTGAATCTTTTAGAAAGTGTGGTGACTTATGGCTGGAAGCAACAGAAATGTAATGGAGATAGCAGGTAGGGAACGCATGTGAAGGGCAGTTAGCTGATGTGGAAATTTGTAGTTTGCCACATAAACAATGGGACCTAAAATTAGAGCAATGCTTTACTGAGGTTAAGCGAAGTTTAGCACATGCTGAAAACCTTCAGTCCCCATATTACACAAAACCCTTTTACCTAGATGATTCTGTAAAAGAAGGCATTGTTAATGCTGTTCTTTTCCAGAAAGGGGGGAGTAGTTGTGAAAAAAAAAAAAAAAAAAATTAGTGACAAAAATGATAATTACATTTCAGTTATTGGCACCTTTGCTAGTATTGTATTAGATGCAGTTTTAATGGCAGAATATTTGGTATCGGGTTGTCTTCTGGAGTCCTTAATGAGGTTTAAAATTGCAGAACAAGGTGTTGGGATTCCCTTCGGTCCATCCTCACCTACAGATTTACAGTCTGATTTAACAGGTGGCTGAATTTAGTGCTTTGTCAAGCTTAGTATTTCGCCCCACAATTAAGCTTCAGGGTTCCACTAATTGTTATTTGGTTGGAAATAATTTGATTGGGTTGATTTTCACGTTTTGATCTTTGCTTTGCCCTTTTAATACCGGTGCTGACCATAGGTCTGATTACATGAGTCATGTTGTATACAATAAAGATAATGAAGACATATAAAATAATTGACTAAATGCTTACTTAAATAGTAGATAGAAGTGAAATTAGTTGGTTTTCAGTCTGCCCCGTGTAGAGTGTGTGCCCAGCGATAGGTTGGCGCTCTGTCCTGGGTGTATCTTCCCAGCGCCTGAAACTTTCTCCCTGTGATGGGCAGAAAGAACCCCATGCAACATTAGTAGAGAATAAAGGTAATGAGATGAGAGTCTCAGAATAATAAAAAAGACTATTATTATCAAGTTTAAATTTTGTGGCAGCATGTCCACATTTTTGCTTTAATTTTCATAGCAACTAGAATTATCTATATTTTTATATTAGGAATTGTTATACTTCCTCCCTGAATATTATTGGGTGTTATATACATCAGAATTAGGATCCATAAAATATTTGTGGTTATCAACATTCCCTGTGCTTTAACTATTTTTACCCTCACTGTATTGAAACGACCTCCAATAGATCATCTAATATCCGTTTACAATTTCATTTTAACTACTGTTTTAAGTAGCGTGGGAAAAGGTTTGGTGAATCGCAGTTGCATCAATTCACTAAATACATTTTCCTTTTGGAATGTCACATTTTTCATTATAGATATTTTATGCGGACAGGTGCCAAATATATAGAGACAGGATTGTATACATATATACTGCACAATTATTTGTTGAACAAAGCCCTGTAATTGTTGCATTTTTTTTATAGATTTGTATGGTAAGCTGTCCCTGGAGGAGTTTAATAAGAATGCAGAAAGTGACCCATCCATTGTGCGACTGTGGCAGTGTGACCAAAGCAGTGCTGGGCAGTTCTGATAGATGTGCCCACCATGTTACCCTCTAGTGTTTTATTTATTTATTGGGGTTTGTATAATGTATATTATAAGGCATCTGACCAATTTATTTAGGTAAAATTATTCATAATGAAAATATATGGGAAAAATGTTAAGCATATTTTTATTTTATACAGTGTTTGTATGGGTCGATTTTGGTTTTGTTAGTTTTAGTTTTAAGGTCTCGTGGTTTTACTGTTCCTTAAGTGTAAACTAGGTTGGTTATTGGTGCACTCTTTCACTCAGCTTAGCTTTAATTTCTACACAGTGATGATCTTTTAAACATCAACCTACTGGTTTAATTAACCTACCACATTTAGCTTTTGCTAAACCTTTTGTATTTCAGAAGCATTTTGGTTGAGATTAACTTATCATTCCTTGTTTGGCCTTAAACATGCTTGTTTGGATGATTTATTTTGTCTTTAAAACAGAGCACATTATTCTTGAGCTGCTGGAGTTCCCATTTCCAACAGACATTCATACAGAAATTCAGTCCTAAACCTGTTCTCTAGATGATCGATGTGTTTCAGATTAAATGCGGCTGGATGTAGGTGTGGAACTAGATTCTCTAGGAAGTGGAGTTCCAGGAACAGAGTAAGTGGTGATCAGGATGGATCTGCGGTGAGGATGCTGATCCTCGGGGCAATGGAGACCAGTCCCTGGAGGAAGAAGAGGATGCCTCGCTGGAGGTGTCAACAGACCAATTCAGGGTGGTATAGAGGTGGCTGCTAACTCTGCTTTTAGAAAAGTGATGACGACGAGGGTACTGCCGATGATGACGGAGAGACGCTGACAACAAGGGAGCTGCCATTGATGACAACGAGGATGACAACAGGAGGACGACAACGATAGAAGGAGCTTCAAGAACCGACGAGGGAATGCTTGGACTACAGAACCAAAAGACTAAAGCAGATGCTGACCAGGAGAACAGAACCTTTAAGAACCTTCTGGGAAAATTTCTTTAACAGTGCTGCAAGGGGGGTGGTATTAAAGTTTCTGCAACAGTGGTGCAAGGGGGGTGTTATTTTGGGTTTGTGAGTGTAGGGATGGAGACTGTCTCGTTAGGCGCGGTCTCTATTAGTATAATTGATGTTTGTTTTAGAATTGTGTTTTCAGCCTATATGGCCATGTAATGTGTTGGGCACCTTCAAGAAGGGTTTTAGTTAGAGGGGGGTAGTTAAATTAGCGCTCTGCCTCCTCAGCATTCAGTTGTGTGAACTTGTGAAAGTCGTACTGGAAGTTAATTGCGTTTAGATTTGGGTTAATTGATTTATCAGAACATACAAATTTTAGAAATGGTAATGTGTACAGTTTGGCTTAAAATTTATGGCCGTAGAATTTTTAATTTAAAATTTATTTATGGGAGCATTTAGGTGCTCCCATAGGGGGGATTGTCAGGAATTTTAAATTCCTTATACATTATGAGAATTCCAATATGGCCGGAAGCCAAACAAAGAACCTTGGATTTCCCGCCACTAGGAGTTACTGGACTGGGATTGGCTGATTTAAAACCTGGGGCGGTAGTTTGTGATTGGCTTAAAGCAGTTAAGGGGCGGGATCTAGACGTAACGCATATACCCCGAGGTAAACACAAGGGGGGACTCTTTCACTCAGACGCGGAGGGAGAGCATCAGAAAGCTGAGGAGGAAGACCGCTGGCCAGCGTGAGTTACTGGAGGTGTCCATGAAGTATTCTCGTTGTCCTAAATAAATGAGTTGAGGCGACCATTTTGCATCAGCTCGTTCTTTCTGCCTTTTTCAAAATCAAAAGATCCTAACAAGTCTCAGGGAGAAGACAAGCATTTCCTCAGCAACATGAGTAGATGCATATGGAATCCAAACAGGCATCAGTGCATTGCTGCTCACATTGTGGAGTCTGAAAATCATGATACAAACATTACATCCTGAGCCAATTAAGTGAATTTAAAAGTAATCCAACACAATCCACTGAAATGAAGCAATACCTTGGATAGTGACACTCGATAACAGTAGCTCCATAACCAGCCACATTTCTTACAACAGAAGTACCAGCTAAAGGCGAAGAAGCTCCATAGTTGAGAGTGAAGACATGGACCAGCTCATCCTCAGTCATCTAGACAAACAGAACATGTTAGAAATCCAGACCAGATACAAGCTCAGTTCAATCAGGTTATAGACTCACAATCAAGTTACTGTTACAGCTTTGCAGCTCAGATTCATAAATAAGAACTTCCTGGGCAGCATCCTGTCCTTTAGCAGCACATCCTCCCAGAGTAAGGACAGACATGACAATAGGTCCTCCAGTTCCAAACAGGTCTTTTCTCACTTCCACATGCACAGTATTCTCAGTATACACTGCAGCTACACTATGAACAGCTGCAGGGATAGGTCTATCAAAATGCACTGGAGCTGCTCTTGAGATCTGGGGCATGACTGGAAACCTCCAGTTTAGGGGCTTCACTGGTCCTTGATTGACCTGATGGGATTGAAGATTTAAGGAACTCTGCAGAGGATTTTGTACAGCATCTTGAAACAGCAGAGGTGAAGCTTGAGCTGGTCTTGGTTGAGAACCTGGTGGAACCTTTAAATGATCTTGAGATAGTCCCAAGCTTTTCCACTGAGCCTCAGAAAATCCAAATACAACCAGCCCCACAACCAAAAACCAACCTTGTTTGACTCCCATTGCAACAAACTCTACATCAGATAAGAATGTTTGACACGGAAAAGGTTTGACACTTTACTTTTATAATGATTTAGTTCAACTATATTCACCTCTTTTAATTATCCTGATGTTCTTCTGAAGCTGTTGAGTTACACAGGATTCTATTTGCATTAGAATCAAGCTTTTTGTTGTGTTCAGATTGGTTGAGGGTAATCTGGTTTGTCACATGACTTAATTAATTAACATGGCATTAATCAGAGTTCTGAAAGTTTGTCTTAATGCAGAAGCAGAACTTTTTAATTTACTCTTAAAGTGTTACAAATCAATACAGGCTCTGTGGATCCCAATATAAGTTACGGTTTAACTTGATGTTACAAAAGCTCTAAAGCTTGGATTTGAAAAAAGAGTTGTTTAAAACACTTTTGTGTTCTTTTTGCTCTGATAATTCATCAGCGCTCACACAACATTGTCTGCACAATGCTAATGTGCAGGTCTGCTTGGTTGGTGGGTTATGCTCAATCCAGCAGTGAACCTGAGGTGTTTTAAAGTGGGATGGTGCTGCAGCATCCCCTATTGACAAGAGGTGGAACACAGAGAAAATATAGATAGTTTTACTGTAATGAGCGAAGTTTTAAGGCCAAACTGATCAGAAGTTTGTAGAATGCAAAGTCATATTTAGCACCTTCAGCTTTGATTTGTTTCCAACTTGTGTGCTGTGTTAATCGTGTTCTGATTGTTGTGATACAATTTAACAAATTCAAACTACAATGGGGTTACAATCCTGCTAAATAATAGCTTATGTTAATAAACCTTGTAGATGTTCAATAATAACACACTGGCAACATTACTGGACTCTGGATTTAAACTTCCAACCTACAGATTAACAGAACCATTTGTGATCCCTCTCTGAAAGATAATCAGATATAATTCTAATAAATTGCTGAATTAAAACTCTTTAAATTTAGAATATAGACATGAATTGAATATAACATATCTGAAATCACCTTTTAATCTACTTTCTAGAATACACGGCAGACAGGTCTTTCACTTTAAAGCACAGACTAATTTCTTTTTAATTAATTATAAAATTAATCATTTTATTTCTGAAATATCAAATTAACTTTAAAAAATCTTTATTTTGTCAGCTTGTTAAAAAAATTATTTTCCGTTCTGCAGCAGGTGGTGACATCACAGGACTGGAGCATCACCAGTCATTAATTAAACATGGGGAGGAGCTAATAATAATGAGGAACCTACAGGAAATAAAAGGTGAACCTTGGGCATGGATGGGTTGTTTGTATGCTCTCTGGTAATCATGGGGAATATGAGGTTATGGGTTGTTCTTGTGAGTTTGTTTCTCAGCAGTTTAAGCTTCATTGTTGCTTCTCCACCGTGGAGTTCATCTGCTGTGAAGAAACCATCTCAGGGTTCTCAGCTTGTTCATGACACTACAATCAAGTATCCTGATCCTGCTCAGAGATGTATTGTAAAAGAAGCTGACCGGGTTCCATGTGGTGAACCAGGAGTAAATGCTTCTCGCTGTGATGATCTTAACTGCTGTTTTGAAAGTCAATTCTGTTATTATGGAAAAATGGGTAAGATCTTTGTTTAGAATTCCATGAGTCTTAGTCCAGAGCTGGACCTGAACTTCTGCTCTGTCTGTGTGGTCAGTGACGGTCCAGTGTACTCGAGATGCCCAGTTTGTGGTTGTAGTAGCCAGAGATGCTACACTTCCAAGAATCAGCCTGGATTCAGTCAGCTTGTTGGGAGGAAGTGATGGGCCCTGTGCTCCTGCTGACTACACTGGAGCGTTTGCTATTTATCAGTTTCCTGTAACTGCTTGTGGAACCAACATGATGGTTTGTGTTGGAGCTTCTTCTGTTAGAATCTGTGACTGTTCTTTAAGATTAAGTGACTGAATGTCTGTGTAGGTCCAGAATGGTTATGTGATCTATGAGAACAGGATGATCTCCTCATATGAGGTTGGTGTTGGACCCCTGGGTTCCATCACAAGAGACAGCTATTTCGAGTAAGTAGTACGAGAGTTTTTGGTAGCATTCATTAGGACTTCCAAACTCTTAATAAAACTATTCCTTTGATCAGAAAGCAGCATGTGGAGTTTTGTAGTTAAGAATAAAATGATTGAATTTTTCTGTCTGAATCTGATCTCTCTTTAAGGATTTACTTCCAGTGTAGATATTCTGCTGCAAGCTTTGAGGCAGTGTCTGTTGAACTCCTAACCCATGCTGATCAGCTGCCAGTGGTAGCTTCTGGTCCACTCAGAGTAGAACTGAGACTGGCAAATGGACAATGTAGCACAAAGGGCTGTGTGGAAGGTGAGTTTGATCATCTCTAATGGAATGGAATAAGATTCTTCATCTCCAATAATTGTCTGCTTCCACAGAGAGAGTGGCCTTTACCTCATACTACAGTGAGGTTGACTACCCTGTGACCAAGGTTCTAAGAGAACCTGTGTATGTTGAGGTGCGCATCCTGGGAAGGTCTGATCCAAACCTCGTCCTGGTGTTGGATCGCTGCTGGGCCACTTCTACTGCTAACCCCTTTAGCCTGCCCCAGTGGGACCTTCTGGTGGATGGGTAAGTTCTGTACCTGCATTACTTCCTGTTTCAAGACTTGTTTTGGTGCAGATGTGATATGGTGTCCTCCCCTTCAAAGGTGCCCATACCAGGATGATCACTACCTGACCAAGCTGGTTCCAGTGGATGCGTCATCTGGACTTCAATACCCCAGCCATTACAGACGCTTCATCCTTAAGATGTTCACCTTTGTGCAACCTGACTCCATGGCTCCTCTACAAGAGACTGTAATTTCCAATCATGTAATCGTTCACATCTAAAACTGGTGGCTTAAACTTTGTCTTTTCTCTCAGATCTTCATCCACTGCAGTACAGCTGTGTGTGTTCCCAGTCCAATGAACAGCTGTCAGCCTCAGTGCAGCAGACAAAGTGGGTGGACTCTTCAGAAGCTTCCATCTCTTTACTTGAGTAACTTTTGGATGTTGATCGATATTGTGTTTGATTTACAGGGAGAGATATTGCAGCAGAACAGAACCTCCATCCTGCTTCAGTTGTGTCTAGTAAAGAATTAATCTATACACAAAGGTCTTAAACTGAACCAGCAGAGTTTGATTCATGCTTTGTACAGTAAAGTCATTTAATAAAATTTGACCTGCTGTAAGTGACTCCATAGTACATTGTTGACATGTTAATTATAATAAGGTTTGTGTATCGTGGTGGGAAATGAAAGTTCTGCTGCCTTTTAAAAAGCTTTATAAGGATGTTAGGAGTAGTGCAGGGCTCTGCCAAAGTATATAAGATGAGCAAGAGGCAAAGTTGTACTATGAATAAGGTTATTTATATACCATTTAGCAATATTTATCTCTAATAGGCCATGAGGTACTGAGCTGCACCTCCATCAGGAGGATAAGAGCTGTTTCTGAAAGTTTTATCACTTTATATGAACTAGATGCAGGTTTAACATAATGGTGTATCATTTCCAAAGGATATTAGATCCATGTAATCATAGCTTCACTTCATCTATACATTCTTCTCCCTAGTCTCACCCCTACTTTATTTGTACATTGATTTATTCCTCCTCTGTGCGACTGGCTCTGCTGGGATGTTTATTTCCACCACGCTGGCCGGCTTCAGCATGATCAGTTGATCCTGGGTGTAAACAAAGTAGCCATGCTGCTGGGCTGTGACAAGTGAGTATTTTCACAGAGAAAAAATAAACCAGAAATCTCTCTGCAAACATGTTTTCAAGAGGGCACAGCTTCATGAAGTTGCCTAAGTAGAAAATAAGGTTTTTAAAAGATAAATAAGGATTATAAAGTAAAATTGAAACTTGATAGTGAGCTGAGACTGAACATCAGCATTTCTGGATTGTCTGAGACCAAGTGGTCAGGAACTGGACTCTGCAGGACACAGGATGGATACACATTGGGGTTTTTTTTAGGTAAAGAGGTTCATGAACATCATGGAGTTGCTATCTGGAGTCATAGAGTTGCTCTATGTCTGAAATCCTACAGCACTTTACCTTTTGGACCCGTTTCAGCTTTTCAGGTTAACAGATATAAAGATGATTTAGGTAAAAAGACTTTTGGGGATCTGGTAACTTGGTTAGTTCTTCTGTTCATCTTTATCTGACGAGTCGCTCCTCTGAATCACTGAGAGTCGATTCACATGACCACTGAGTCAGACATCCAACTAACATTCTCCCAGTTTTTCTTTAATTACACAAACTTCATTTTTTATCTCCCGCTTTATCTTTAGGGTCGCAGAGGGGTTCCCCATTATCACATAACTGGGCAGATAGACCCAGGACAGGGCGCCAATCCATCGTTGGGCACACAACACACTCTATATGGGACAATTTTGAGAAGTCCATTTTTTTTTTGGACTGTGGGAGGAAACCGGAGAACCCGGAGGAAACTAACAGTCTCCAAATTTTTCTTTTTTTTCTTTAAAATATCTAAATTAATGCACTTCGTATCTTATATATCATAAAATAATGAAGATGTTTAGATCGAAGTGGATAAATTATTCCCCTTAAACCAATTTATTCTGTATGAACATTTTCTTAATTACATTAGTTTGTCTCAAATCGCTCTACAGTTCTTATATTAGTGCACTATCTAGTGTGTAAAACACAGGATGGAAAGTCACAGGTAGTGAACCTTTTTAAAAATATAATGTGCATTACCTTTAGTGTAGTGGCGTGTTCTTTTTCTTTATCTCAATAAAAAACTAACTCATTTTAACTGGAGTGACTGCTGCCCTCTCGTGGTGAGAAACGACATTTACATTTCAACAGAATTATGAATGTGTTAAAAATGAAATAACTAATAATTAAAAACTGTAATCAAATGCATTAAGTTTTGAAAATAATCTCAATTAATATCTGAACCCACCTGTAATTTTAAAATAGGAATTTCACATACTTCTGCCACCAAGTGGACAAAATTTGCAATGACACATTAAATACAACTTTATATATATATTTTTTATAGTTTTCTCATTAATAATGTTATGCTGTTACTGTTATTTTAATGTTTTCTGCTATAAGAATTTTGGTTTAATTGTTAATATATTGTTCTGTTGATGAACAGACGCGGAGTCGAGATGCCATCATAAACAACTGGGTTCATTAAAGAGATCTTGAACGTACCTCATTTAACTCCAACATTTCAAAACACGCAGACACGCGAACCCCTTCCCTTATATACACTTATATTCCCACGGCGCATCCCGGACCATCCACGGGGCAGCTTCCCATTGGCAGGGCATCCTGCCAAAACCGCAACGTGCACGAACGCCATGCGGAACATCCCGTGAAACCCACGGGGCAACTTCCCCTTGGCAGGGCAACGTGCGAAGCCGCGATGTGCACGCCAAGATGGCAAGTCCCACACTACAATATTGTTCACTTGCTTTTTTATCAAAATGTTAATATTTTATTAGTATTTTTTCTTAATAACTTCTTGCTTCAAATATATATTCATACAGTTTCTTGATTTTGATACCAGTTTCTGCTGGGGCAGCACAGTAGCTTGGTGGTTAGCATGTTCGCCTCTCAGAGATAGGGATATTCTGCTTTGAATCCCAATCTGGGTGGATTTTCTATGTTCTCCCCCTGTCCACGTGGGTTTTCTTAGGAAGAAACTTTTTTTTCCTTCTCCATTACATTAGCATTATACATTAATTATTCAAACAAAACAGAAGTACCCCAAACATTTTATCGCCAACACCATAAAAGTATATTTTACTGCTACAGTCTAGAGGAGTGGAAAAACAAAAAGGAATAGAACACCCACATTCTGAGTATTCATTTATTCAGGTCAAATATACAAGTTACAACAGTGAACATAGCATTGCTAGAACCCAGGTTGTTAAGCCTCAGCCTTTAACAGAACTTGAAAATCCTGGTGAAAGAGGAGCACCACTGGATGTTCCTGGTGTATTAAAGGTGAGCTGGTTGCTAGGAACCCTCACAGCAGGGGTCTGTGCATAAGGAGAACTTGCCTGGGAGTTTGGCCCCGGCCCAAAATTGAAGCCGCTTGTGGCTCCTGGAAGGGAAAAGGACACCCTGGAAGGATCACTGCTCAGAGGGTTGGACTGGACAACAGAACCAACAGATGCACTGCCCTGAAGCACAGATTGTGAAGATCCAGTAGATGGCCAGGTGAGAGGACCCTGGGTAGAAACACCCAGAGCTGGTAAAGGTAGTAGACCAGTGGGAAGTGGTCGGCTTGAGGTTACAGATGCAGGAAGCCTTGAGGTTTGGCTTAGGGATAGAGATCCAGTAGCAGAGTTTGATGTGGAGGTACCAGATGTTTGGAAAGCTGAACTCAGACCAGTACTCTGGAATATGGCATCAGCTGATGGCATGGCAGGTTTGCTCAAAGATGCATAAAGGTTATTGGTTGCTGGTACCCATGCAGGTGGAGTCACAGAACTCCATGGTGGAGAAATGGCAGGAGGCATTACCTTATACCACTTGCTAGAGCCTGAGGATGTAGCTCCCTGCAACACTTTTCCAGAGCTCTGAGAGTGTTGGAATTGGGTAGAGACAGAGCTTGCCTGGTGGGGTTGGGCATCCCAGCTAGGTGAAACGGAGGACTGCAGTCCATAAGTACCCTGAGCAGTAGTATACAAATTTGCCACATTGCCAGATGCAGGAACAGGTCTTGTTAATTGAGCCTGAACTGCAGTGGAAGGCTGAGATTGGCTGGGTGACACACCCGGGAACTGTGAAGAAATCGCTGAGACAGACGGATCATAGCTCTGTTGTTGAGATGGGAAAGCTGATAGAGGTGAGCCTGTTTGAGGTGAGGACTGAGACACCTGGGGCCAAGTTCCTGAACCCTGTACTGTTTGAGAAACTGGATTGGAGGTTTGGCCTTGGTATGCAGGAAGTACCCATTGTCCTAAAGAACCAAACCAGCTAGAACCACTTGCAGACTGATCATAACGCTGTTGCAGAGCTGGAGAGGCAGATACACTTGCTCCAGGTTGAGGTGAGGACAGAGGCACCTGGGTCCAAGGTCCTGACATCTGGACAGGTTGAGGTACTGTGCCAGCACCTTGCCAGTAGTAAGCAGGTTTTTGATTCCAGACTATGAACAGAAAAGAGGAGTTAAAAACAGATTAGAGAGAGAGAAAAAAAAAAAAGTTAATCTCCATTTAACCATTCGTTAAACTTACCAGCAAGGCCACTTGATTCTCTCCAGATCATTACAGTCAAGAACAATAAGAGAACCCTGAAACATCAAACATATTAGAGTTAATTACTCAATTACAACACAATCACCAAGGAAACAGCCAAAGACTTGGAATGACCTCTCCATCTTCCACAACATCCTTCAGAACTTCGACAGCTGCTCACAAGACCAAACCACTGCTCCAGATCTGAAGACATTTCAGGTTGTTGCTAGTTGAGCTCTTTTAAGAAGACTCAGCAATTCACCTTAACGAGATCATGTGATTGGATCAGCTGAGACTAATTATTCTCTTACCCTTCAGAGTGTAAGAATCTACATTTCTCTCTCTGAACTACATGAAGTAGCTGCTTCTGTAGTGGCTCAGTATTAGTTTAAGTTTGAATTGTTCGATTCAGTAGTTTAATTTCTTTGCATAGAAATTAGAATTTCTTTCTTAATTTTTTTGCTTGTGGAATCAGGTTATTTAAATTATATTTACTTAATATTTTATTCATTTTTTTTTTTTACTGTAAAGCGAAGTCATTGCTGTCACTCACGCTCTCTCTGTAGTGCACTCTGGTGAGCGAATGTCACTGGTTTCTTCGGGTCGTTGTCCATCACCGGAATTTTGATCACATGTTCTTGATTTTGTCATTTCCGGTTTTTGTGTTTATAAGCTCGGTTTCTGGGTTTCTTCCTCGCGTCATATCACGCTCTCTTGCTGTATGTTCTATCTCTCTTCAGGATTAGACTTCAGCTTGTATTTGTGCTTCTTCAGAGGACTTTCTGCGTCGGTGATCGTCATCATACGCAGTTTGCCTGTTTTTCGTTTTGTTTGTTTGTTTTTCTCCACATATCTGCGGCGATTATTTTGTGTTTTGTGTCACACTGTATTTTGTGTTTTCTTTGTTTTTTCCCACTCTCTTTGGAGAACCTCGCCATTGTGCAATAAACTGCATCGCATTGATCTGTGAGCATGCAGTCCATTGCTATGTCGCTGACAATTGCGTAATATTTAAGTGATTTGATCAGATTCAGGGGACCAGATTAACACTGACTTCAATTCTTAATGTCAAGATGATGTGTATTTTGCAACTAAAGCTTTTTAATTATGTGAGAAAGCTGAGCTAGTTTGTTTTCAACTTTCTGCAAAACATCTATAGATGGAGGATCTACACAGCTTTCGTTGTCTGCAGAGAAATCACAAAATTATTACAGACAATTCTCACCCTGGTCACCATCTCCTAGAACTGCTACCATCAGGTATACGTTACAGAGCAATAAAAACAAAAACAAACCGGCTCAGAAATAGCTTCTACCCAAACGCTGTTCGGGCACTAAATGGCGCATTGTACATTTTTTTTACATTCATAAAAATTCACTTTTTGAACGTGCAAATTTTGAACGTGCAATAAAAAATGGCAATTATAAATACATTCACTCAGGTTTTTTTATACACTCTTGTAAATAAATTCATTCATTAAAAAAAATTCACTTTTTTTCCCCATGCCCATCCAGGGGAGAACGTCTCGAAATAGTGGACAAATTTGGGTACACGTGCAACACTCAAACACACTCTATATGGGGCAATAGAGAACTCAATTAACTTGATCCATGTTTTTTTTTTGTGGGAGGAATAGAACCCGGAGAAATCCCACACGGACACGGGGAGAACATTCCACCCAGGTTGTACAGTTTTATACACTCTTGTAAATAAATTCTTTTTTTTTTTTTTTTTTTTTTTCTTTCAAAATGTTTGTAAATTGTAAATTATAGTGCTATCTTTTAAATCTCTTTATTTGTGTAAATTTAAGTATGTGACACAGAAAGTATGGCACCCTAATTTTGTTATACCTGGTATAATGACAATAAAGATATTCTGATTCTATAGAACTGAATTGTACACTAAGCGAGTGTGTATATTATGGAGGCATCACACACCTTACACATTTCATCAAAGAACGAACACACGAACCCAGATCCATAAAAAGATGACTTGAGGACTTAAGCATTCATTTAATGTCTTTATATTTGAGGCCAATCTCAAAATAATATTACGATTACGATTTAAAATGGGTTCCCTATGAGTTTAAAAGGGGTATTAATAATCATATCATGTGCATCAGTATCATGTGACTCTAAAATAAAAAGATGGATCCTTCACAGAAAGAAGATCTTACAAATCTTTCCCATGATTTATCCACAGTAATACATAACCTTGAGTGCCTTATTGCTTTTATAAAACTCTTCCAAACACAATATAACAAAACACAATATGTATTCATAAACACTTTTATTGAAAGCAAAATCACTAATGAAATGGTCTTCTGTGAGTTTATCCAGTCCGGTTTATAAATTGAAGGCTGATTGTTAGAAAGTAAACGATTCACCAGTGAGCTACATCCCCTCAACACAAGCTTATCTGCAGAGTTGCTGTGTTACATGAGCTTCATCTGCAATTTGCACCTTAATTTTTATTTTCCTAAAACATTTAAAGGATTCTTTGTCAGATTACAAAACCACACACGACAACTCAGAATATGTGATTTGTATTGTGCACTGAGGCTGACAGATG
>JAFMOC010000857.1:0-180861 GCA_019802505.1 Corydoras sp. C115 | reverse complement strand
AGCACTAACCGTCAGAGAAATAGAAAACCGTCGAATCAGAAATAATACCCGGATGTAACGGCCGACCATCCGCGGAGCTGAAACGAATGGCTTTTTCTAATCTCACCGTAGAAATACCCCATTTATCCGCTAAAGTAGAGTCAAGGAAATTACCCTCAGCCCCAGAATCAAGAAGAGCAGTAGTAAAAAAAACCTTATCGAGACAGGTTAATTTAACTGGAATAACAAAAGGACATTGCATGGACAAGTGAAAAGTGCTTACCACAATGGAGTCCCGCGCAGCCGTAATGACATTATTGCCCATACCAGACCTCTTACCCCAGCTGGGAGAACGTAATGAACATTGATGTCCACGAATGTGACGATTCTTATCACTAGCAGACAACTGAAAAGTGTCTCTAGACTTCTTAAGATCCGGTGAAGTCGCCGTTGGTGTAGCGGTGGGAAGTGGTGCAGTGGAACGTAGACCCCTCCTTGCCTGCCAGAGCTGATCCAGACGGATGGTGGTGGTAATGATCTCTGATAGAGACTTGCCCTCGTCTCTAAATACCAACTCTGCGGCGATCTCCTTCCTCAAACCCAAGCGATAAGCCACGAGTAAAGCCGCCTCATTCCAGCCACTGTGCACGGCTAGCGTCTGAAATTCCAGGGCATACTCGGCGACCGAGCGTGCCCCCTGTCGAAGTTCAAACAGGACATCTCCTGCAGCGCGTCCCTGGCGCGGGTGAAAAAACGTACTCCGAAATCGTTTAATGAACAGTTCAAAATTGCGCGACTCGGCTGCACGAGCGTTCCAAAGAGCAGACGCCCAACTTCCTGCACGTCCCTGTAACCGCGAGATTATAAAGGCGATCTTCTGTTCATCAGTAGCAGGAGGACGGTTAGCGAAGTACAGTGAACATTGCAGCAAAAAGAGCTCACAAACCTCTGCATCTCCATCAAAATGTACAGGCTCTGATACAGGAAGTGAATATGACGTCATTGGCGCGACGTTCCTCACGGAAGGATCGGAGATAAACAAAGCATCTGGAGAACTCGGTTCTTGGAGATGCCCGCTTCCCAGCTGCTCTTGACGAACCAGCAATGAACTCATCGCTCTGGAGAGTTCAGCAGTCTCCTGCCGTAGTTCATCCAACAGACGTCCTTGCTCGCGCAGAGCGCAAGAGCAAACCGCCGATTCCGTCGCGTCCATGTTGGCGTTGGTTACTGTGACGATCGTGGAACATAGGAACGGGGTCCAGAGTTCAAAACGTAGAGAGTTTATTCTCCAATATGCTCGGTACTGACAACGGTACAGACCGAAGATCGAAGCAGCGCGACCGCGATGAAGGCAATCGCTAGCGCCACCGAGGAGAAGACTCAATCGCAAATCCGAAGTAATATAACAATCCAAACACGAGAGCAGAAGGGTGAGTAATATACGAACCAACGCGAGGAGAAGAAGGAAACGGAAGCATTAAGTAGGGAGAAACCGGAAGTTAGAACTCTGGAGATGGAGGGCGGTCCTGAGCATGCGCGACGCGATCCCCAGGGTGGCCCACAGAGGGCACAGATGTGACAGTCATGTTTTCTTTTCATTAATTAAATCCAACAACCAACCAGTTAAATTCTGCACCTTCTGAAAATATTTCACCTTAATTGTTTTTAACTTATTTACATTAAAGATAATTAAAAGAAATTAAAGTCCTGTGATTTTATTTTGGGGGATGATCTTTGTTTAGAGTGTGAGAGGTACCAGGTTTAAATCTCTGATCAGCTCTACACATGTTTATTACAGCTGCTTATCTCATAATCTCATCCCTGTGTGTTTGAGGTCTTTATTATCTTAATTAGCTTTGTTTAAACAACACATTTAAATAAATCTGCTTTAAAAAACAAAACTACACAATGAGACCTTCAATACAAATACATCTGGAAGCAGGATGTTGAAGAAATAGTTAAAGAAAAATAGAAATATCAGCAGAAATGTAGAAATTTATTTTATTTGGTTATTAAATGCTTCATAGGTTTAAGATTTCATGAATTTATTTTTTGGCCTTCATGTTCTGTACCGATGCTTCATATGAACGTTTCATGTAAAAGCTCTCATTAATGACTCACCCTGAATTTCCATCTGAATTAAATCCTAAGGTCTTTGTGCACTAAAGTATAATAAAACACAACCTGCTAAACATTAGGTTTCTCAATATGCTGCAGAAGTTTCTTTCAGCTGATTCAATGTAGTGAAGGCGTTGGTCTCGTAAACCAAAGATCATGGGTTCAATCCCCATTCATGCCTTTAAGCATTTTATCATTAACATAAAAACACATTTAAATATCTGAGATTACTCTAAGAGATTAGTTTGAGTTGAGTTCATAAGAAGCAAAACTATCTCTTAATGTCATTGAATAAATAAGTGAACTACTGTATGGTGATTAGTACATACACTGTACAAGTCATTAATGGATGTTTTAAAGTAGTGATCATAACTTTTTATTTGAATAACTGTTTTTTCTTATCTATTCTGATTCTGTTACTGTTTAAAACTTAAAACTGTTTAAAATTTAAAAATGCCTCAGTGTGCCTCCTGAAACGCTGGAAGAGGTAGCTGGAGATAGGGATGTCTTCTTTGCTCCCTGGACCCGGATTAGCGGCAGATGAAGGATTGATGGATGGATGGTCTTTTTTCTATAAACTTTAAATGTTGTGTAATAAAAAAAAACTTAAAGCTACATTAGGTCTCTCACAGCCACAATGAGAATCAAAGTCCCGGGTTTCTGTAAAACTGCTTTGATCTGATTTTTGATCTTTCTGTTCAAGAATTAAATCATGTTCTTACTCTGTTTGTAACTTGTCTGTTCCTCTCTGTTTTTGATCAAGCTCTTTGGAAACCTCTGCTCTGCTATTATTGAACAATGATTTTATAAAAGCCTCATGTTCCTGCACTTGTGTTTACTGCAGTCATTCATTCAGGAGAACATGCCAAAGAGCTTTAGTTCAGGTTTCTTTACAGAACACTTTTGTAACAGTGCATTGTCTCAAAGCAGCTTTACAATGATCTAATGATGATCCCCCAAAAGAGCTGATAATGTGAACATGGATCTAAACTTATGACAGTAGAGAGCAGATTAAAAGAACAGTGTAGAACAAACTGTAAAACCTAGATTTTATGACTCACTGAGAGTTAGTGATTCAGCTTACAGCCTTTTACCCTAAATCATTGCTTCAACTTTTAAAATTAAAGTCAATATAATGTTAATAGTTGTTATGTTAATATTATGTTAATAATCACTTTTTATGTTTTATTTGCTAATAAAGGACAGTGGTTTAGTAGTTAACATGTTCGCCTCTCAGCGCTAGGGATTCCCGGTTCGAATCCCAATCTGGGTGGAGTTTACACGTTCTCCCCGTGTCCGCGTGGGTTTCCTCCCACAGTCCAAAAACATGGATCAAGTCTCCAAATTGCCCCATATAGAGTGTGTCTGTATGAGTGTGTGCCCAGCGATGGATTGGCGCCCTGTCCTGGATCTATCTGCCCAGCACCCGAAACGTTCTCCCCTGGTTGGGCATGGGGAACCCCACCGCGACCCTACTAGAGGATAAAGCGGGAGATAATGGATGGATTTTCTAATAAGAATTTCTTTTGAACTAATTTATCTTCATCTTTATGTCTTAAATAGATCTACAGTTCTTATATTAGTTCACTATCTAGGGTGTAAAACTGCATTTAGTGCACTTCCTTATTAAATATGTATTTGTTTATCCAGTTCAAACTTTCTCTTTTTTGTATACCTAAGCACTATAAATGTACATCTGTACCTACTGCCTACCTATCTTGTGGTAAAACAATGACATCTTATATTTACATTGTTACCATCAAATTCACAAAAACGTTTAAAAAAGAAAAAAATATATTAAACTATGCACATTTTATTACATTTAGTTAATTAAAATAAATATTGTATAACTAAATAAATATTGGATTAGTTTCATCTACACCTGCAGAATTAAACCACTAAGAAGAGGTAACCAGTAACTAACTCCTTTAAATTTACTGTTTAAAAATATAGGAATAGTTTAATAGTTTACTGTTTTACACTTAAAATTATACTGAAATTAATCTGTAAAATAAAATCTGGTTTACTTTGTTACACTTGTTCAGTCGTGTTTTTCTTTCATTCCCGGGCGGAATGAAATTGCCATTGTTTGGTAACAAAGTGCACTTAAATGTGTATGCCCGACACGGACACCTAGGGCGCATTCGTAGTGTCCGTTGCGTGATTTGGTACACCACCCTTATTCGAATTAAAAACGCTTCCCCGTGAAGACGTATTTAGAACCTTTTGTAGTTAAATGAAAACTAATGAATCTACATTAAACAAATGTTAATTAATGATATATTGTGATTAGTGGAGATGTTGGAGTTTAAATAATCAGAAAGTGAATAATGGGTCTTTACACTTTCCTGCTGTCTGTTTCTTCACTGTTGTCAGTTAAATCATTCTTTTTAGAGCTGCAGGAAAACATTTTTTAAGAATTTATAATATTATGTCTAAAGTGGTATTTGGTGGTACTCCAAATGGATACCTGAACCCTCATGTGGACCATGAAACACTTTAAGGCTTATCCACAGTTAGACTTTCAGTGACCCTGTTATGGGTGTGGTTATAAAATGCAGCACAATTAAGGCATTTCTTTAGACAGTAAATAGTATGTCATGGTTTTTTTTCATTAATCAGATCCAACAATCATCCAATATAATTCTGCACCTCCTGAAAATATTCCACCTTTACTATTTTAACTTATTTACATTAAAGATTATTAAAAGAAATAATAGTCCCGAGGCGTGCCCAGCGATAGATTGGCACACTGTCTTGGGTTTATCTGCCCAGTGCCCGAAACCTTCTCTCCTGGCTCCTGGATGGGCATGGGGAACCCCCCCCCCCCCATGGCTTAACTAATTGGCTGAGCAGCTCAGCCATTTAGTTAAGCCACTGATTGATAAAAAAAATCTTTCAATAGAGCTTGCCATGACCCAGATTTGAAGCAGCCACAACACAGAGTACTAACCACTATGCGACCACGGGACACCCCTTAAAATAGCTGCAATATTTAGCCTTTAAAGTTCTAACTTGCCAGTTGATGTTGAGGGAAAAAATGGGGGTCTCATATAGCGGGAGTTGAACCTGGTTAGATTTCTAGGTGTAGCCCAGGTATCCAAACTGCAAGACCTTTTGCTACACTGATCTCATGTACAACTTTAATGTAATTAAAATCTAAAGAACACAGAATCTGTGTATAATTGATTGATTGAAAATAAATCAAATCCGGACTTTGATTAAAAAAAAGCAATGCTTTCCATTCTTATTTTGACAGAAAATCATGGGGCCTAAAAAATCAACCTTTACAACCAGCAGGTTAAACCTTCAAAATTCTCATACCAGGAATTGAACCCGGGCAAAACCAGGAATCCTAACCACCAACAGAGGGCGCATTTTAGCAACCTTCCTCGTCAGTGCAGTGGTCAGTGTATCTGCTTGTCACCAGAAAGTCTGTGGAATCTGTTGAATAGAAACATCAACATAGTAAACTCTCTTTATACACATGAGATCACCCCACAAACTAGCACATACAAATGTACTGAACATAAACTTTGATCAGTACCTTTCTCAGTCCTTGTTAGTATAGTGGCCAGTATCTCTGCCTGTCACGCAGAAGACCGGGGTTTGATTCCCCGACGGGGAGCCTTAGCTGTTATGCTCTGTGACTGAAACCTTGTCTGAAACTTGATGCTTCAAGGTTAAATGTCAGCTTTTAATATCAGGAAACAGTAAAAAAAAACT
Organism: Corydoras sp. C115; assembly: GCA_019802505.1. Lineage (NCBI taxonomy): Eukaryota > Metazoa > Chordata > Actinopteri > Siluriformes > Callichthyidae > Corydoras > Corydoras sp. C115. The sequence continues at coordinate 175,038 of JAFMOC010000857.1, read as the reverse complement.
GTTGGAAAACTTGGTTTGGAGTGATTACTGAGAGCAATGCTGATTGTACAGTCTAACTGCAGCAGGAATGAATTAAGCATTTGCCTGTCATTTAAACAGTAAAAAGATATAGAGAACAAACAATTGTGTGATTCTATTTAAATTGTAATGGCTCAAACATATGAATTTGGTTGAGAACTTCCAGGTTTAAACCTCAGCGCTTTAGTATGTGTTCTTGTCTGTATGTCTGCCCTCCGTACCGATAACTTGGTGAATTACATCCATCCATTATCTTCCGCTTTATCCTATATTAGGGTCGCAGGGGGTTCCCCATGCCCATCCAGGTGAGAAACTTTCGGGCACTGGGCAGACACTCCAAGGACAGGGTGCCAGGACAGTTACACACTCATTCACACATACATACTCTGTATGGGGCAATTTGGAGAACTCAATTAACTTGATCCATGACTGTGGGAGGAAACCGGAGAACCCGGAAGAAACCCACGCGGACACTGGGAGAACATGGAAACTCCACCCAGATTGGGATTCGAACCAGGAATACCAAGCACCAGGGGGGTCCTTAGACCTGGGCTTTCGGGGCTATAGCCCCGGATGTTTTGTCAGTAGCCCCGGATCAAAAGAGAGCAGCTTTCTCTGCAGCCTCTCCTCAAGAAGCGGAACCGTACAGAGTCACCGCCAGCTGTTTGTGCTTCTAAACTGTGTGTGTGTGTGTGTGTGTGTATGAGGGAGACAGATATTTATTGCCAGTATCGGGAGTAAGGTTACCAGAATAACTGTATGTTGGCTGTAAACAGCAGCTTCTCAGCTTTCATAAACCGTCAGATTTTTTCTGAAGGCGTAAACTATCGCAAAGTTACGATATTTCAAAACAAAACCTCGTTAAAACTGTCTCATCTGCGACTGACTCAAAAAACAGATTCATGATTTTCTGCCGAAGCTCAGGTTCGTTTATTCAAAATATTTCAGCCAAAACCATCATTTATTAGAACTGAATGTGCTATCCACTGCTGACAGACATATTTCATATGTAATTTAATTTTATCCAATATACAGTAACTAATGAATGATCAAACAAAATGAATGTAATAACAGTTTGAAAAATGAATAAATACACTCATGAATGGGCAATTTTTAAAGAGGACAGAGGGGGAATAAGGGATTCGGGCTAAAGCCCCAGATGTTTCTTAACCCTAAAAAACGCCCTTGCCTAGCGCTGAGAGGCGAACCACTAAGCCACTGTGCCACCCTTTTGGTGAATTATCTACTATAATTCCAAATGCGCTCTAGATCAGATTAAAACAAATAATCCTCCAAACTTAATTTCCATGACTGGTGTTGGCCAGTGGCGCAATGAATAACTTGTTTGGCAATGGGTCAGAAGTTTCTAGGTTATTAACGGAAGATTCTAGACATTCTTAATCAGTTTTGGAAAAGTTTTTCCTTTATATCAGAAAAAATAATTTGGATGTGTTTACTGTTTTATAGTATTCTCATACACTATATTTTATACTATGTTTGTTGTCACAATTAAAACTCTAAAATAGCTCTATCCTGTTTTTAATGCTGTGGTAATTCAGCACAATACATGATGCAAGGTGAGAGAAGAACTACACTTATTTATAAAACTGTAAACACTCTTTAATGCAATGTTTTGATTTTGTGTTGATATTATTAAGTATAGTTATGATTCTGTCATGATACTTTACACTAATCTATTATGGATCAGCATCATTATTTTTAAACCATCAACTGCTTTCTTAGTATTTGTTATAAATATTGTTAAAGTCAAGTTCCAAATTTTGTTTGGATAAATTGACACTGAGAATACTTGTCAAATTGGTCTGTTAGGTGATATGGTGTAATTGTATGTTTATTAGAAAAGTTAAATTGTTTGTTGTTCTTAATTAACAGAATGTAAATGTAAATCTATCATTCAGTTTTTTTTTAGACAAACAGCATGTGTGTTCATGGTTGAACTGGTTGCTATACTATATCTTTTTTCCAAATAGTGAACCTCAAAAAGAATTCAGCTCAATTAAATCAAATTTAGAAAAGCACTTTGTGTCCCATATGGTCTAGCGGTTAAGATTTCTGGTTTTCACCCAGGTGACCTGGGTTCAACTCCCGGTATGGGAGAGAATTTATTTTTACGTTGCGGTAAAAGCCCATGAATGTCTACCAAAGTAAGAATTTGGAAACGTTGGAAAGCACTGCTTTTTCATCAAAGTCCGGATCAATGAAAAACATTTAAAAGGGCATTATGGTGAATATGGTTCAAACCTCAGATTTCAGTCTGCCATACTTCCACTGTTAGAAAGTCAAGAACACATAGTCAGCTCTTGAGTATGTGTTCTTGACTGTATGTCTGCCCTCCGTACAGATAACTTGGTGAATTACATCTATCCATTATCTTCCGGTTTATCCTATATTAGGGTCGCAGGGGGGTTCCCCATGCCCATCCAGGTGAGAAAGTTTTGGGCACTGGGCAGATACTCCCAGGACAAGGTGCCAATCTATCGCTGGGCACACACTCACTCACACATACACACTTTGTATGGGGCAATTTGGAGAACTCAATTGACTTGATCCATGTTTTTGGACTGTGGGAGGAAACCGGAGAACCCGGAGGAAAGCCACGCGGACACGGAGAGAACATGGAAACTCCACCCAGATTGGGATTCTAACCGGGAATCCCTAGCGCTGAGAGGCGAACGTGCTAACCAGTAAGCCACCGTGCTGCTGTGGTTTTGTTCCAAAAGAATTTAATGCGTTTTACTGAATAGAAAAACAAGTGTACAAGAAAAATCATTAGTATTGAATTAGTAAATGTCATTCCAAAAATAAAGAGCATTATGAAGTATAACAAAAACCTTACAAATAATGCAATTCATGTCTTTTTATGTTAAATAAATTCCAACATACACCATGTAATAGAAAAATGGTGGATAAAGTAATACTGGTTTTCACAAAAGAAAGTTTAGATGTGGTTATCAGGAAAGAACTAGGAAAGAAGTATTATTAGACAAAAATGAGCCAGATGATTTTGAAAATAAGTACTAGGTAAGTTGACTCAACAAGCCAAAAATTGAAAGATATTGATTATTCATGTCCAGCGATGGATTGGCGCCCTGTCCTGGGTCTATCTGCCCAGTGCCCGAGACGCTCTCTCCTGGATGGGCATGGGGAACCCCACCACGACCCTAATAGAGGATAAAGCGGGAGATAATGAATGAATGAATTAATTGATTATTCAACTGTAAAGCTTGTACTAAAATTCGTCAGATTATGAAGAACAGAAGAACTAACAGAGTTGCCAGAGCCCCCAAAAGTCTGTTCACCTAAATCAGCTTAAAATCTGTAAAGCTGTGTGCTGGATAAAATGTACATTTAAGACAATTACATTTTTAAAATTTTAATACAAAGTATGTGAAGAATATTATAAAAATAGACACTGAGCAAAGTTTTGAGGGTTCCCCATTTCGGGCGCTGGGCAGATACACCCAGGACAGGGCGCCAATCTATCGCTGGCCACACACTCACACAAACACAGAATATATGGGGCAATTTAGAGAACTCAATTGACTTGATCCATGTTTTTGGACTGTGGGTGGAAACCGGAGAACCCACGCGGACACGGGTAGAATATGGAAACTCCACCCAGGTTGGTATTCGAACCGGAAATCCCTAGTGCTGAGAGGAGAATGTGCTAACCACTAAGCCACCTTCTTTGTAATTATAATAAATATACTAAGGTTTATATCTAATCTCTTTAACAATTGTCAATGTGAATTCTGTTACTTGTGAATCAACTATTTCTCCAGAACATGACAAGAACCCAGTAGAGTGCAGACATGTAGCTTCAGTAAACTAAAGTCACAGTTACAATCCTTACAGTGTTTTGTGATTTAATATTTTATAGTCTGTGTAAATAAAATCTAAGTTCAACAAAATAATCACTTATCCGTACTAATAGGAAAGTTCATCCTTTAGCTGTTCATAAACTTTTCATCTTCATACTCAGGTAAAAACTCCTGAATTTATAATGAGGGTGTTTATTATAAAATCTAATATTAAAATTTAAAAGACTGCACAATCGCAGCCACAACAAACAATATTAAAATTAATTAATAAACTCCATAATGATGTCAAAATGTCTCCCTACAAACCCTTTATTGTCTCACGTTTTTTTAAGTGCTTTCAAAAAATAAATGTTTTGTTTCTTGAAAATGCTACCCAGACATTACATTAATATACTACTTCTTCATCTTGGGGAGTTGTGTTTTAAACAATATAATTGCAAGAATTTAACACAAATAATAAACAAATAAATAACACAATGTTCATAAAGACTTTCTGTTTTAAACTATGAACATCATAACCAAACACTCTTCCTCCATTCTGCCAAAAGCAAAAGGAGCATTCATCAAAGAAATAAAGCAGATGAACTAATTCATCACTCCATATCTGATCATGTCACACTTGTGCTGAGCGTCCCGTTGCCGGAGAAAAATTAGAGAGAGTCGTGTAGAAATGATGCAGAACACGGTGTTTAATTCTCCTCCAAGCGGGATAATAATAGAAACAAAGTCTTTCAAAAAATAAACAGAACACGACCTCCCTCTGTCGGCAGAAAAAGGCGGCTCACGACGAAGCAGCGTCTGAGCGGCGTGGCGTGCGGACGAGAGGGGGGGTCGGTGGACACACGGCGCAGTACCCGAGGTGGTTATTCCTCTCGTGGTGAGCGATCCTGGGGAAGAGTCGCGAGTCAAAAAAAAACAAGAGCCAGTCTCGCCAGAATACGGCCAGGATGCTTAAACAGGAGCGGATCGGGTTCGCAGTGTGCAGCGTTCATCAACGTGGTGTCGATCAAAAAACTCTGTGCCGATGGATCCGGACCGGCGGCTTAAAAGGACGCTGTCATCAGTGAAGCACACTTGCACCTAATAATCGGGAGAGGGCGATCTGTGATTAGTGGAATGAGAAACCGGTGTGGAGATGGGTGTGTGCGGTACGGAGCGTGCAGCAGCGGGACGTGGGCGTGTCGGTGAAGTGGGTGTGTGAGCAGGAGCGAGCGGAGCGGAGGGGCGTGAACGGGAATGTGTAACATCACCCCCCCCAGAAAAAGGCGGTCCCACCTGGGACCTGCTCCCTCGAGACGCGGTCCGTGGATGTCGGCGAGGCGGCCGACCTCTAGGACGAGGGGCAGGGCGGTCGGGGTGATCCCGGTGGAACTCTTGGACCATGCTCGGATCCAGGATGTCCTCGGCAGCGACCCAGCTCCTCTCCTCAGGACCGAATCCCTCCCAATCCACCAAATACTGCATTTTGCCCCGGTGCCGGCGGGAGTCCAACAGAGAGGACACAGTGTAGATGTTGGATTCGCCTTCCTCTTGTGTCTCTCTATTGGACTCTGTCCAATTGGTGTCGAGCGGACCTGGAACGAAGGGCTTAAGAAGAGAGACATGAAAGGTCGGGTGCACCCGCAAATGGTGCGGGAAAGCTTCAACCGGACCGTGACCTCATTAATGATAGCGTCGACCCGGAATGGTCCCAGAAACCGGGGCAGGAGTTTACGAGTACCCTGACGACACCGGATGTCCCGAGTACTGAGCCACACCATGTCACCTACACTGTAACGAGGAGAGTCACCCCGAGAGCGGTCCGCGAGGCGTTTGTATCTGCGGATTACTGCTTCGACCCGCTGGTGGACCTGACCCCAGACCTCCTCGCTGCGCTGAAACCAGGCATCCACTGCCGGCGCTTCCGACTCCTCCCCGTTCCAGGGCGCAAAGGGTGGCTGGTATCCCAGCACGCACTGAAACGGGGTGAGGCCGGTGGCCGAATGGCACAGCGAGTTCTGGGCGATCTCCGCCCAGGGGAGGTACCGCGACCAATCAGATGGATTGCGGTGCGCAAAAATCCGAAGAAATTTGTTGGTCTCTTGATGCGAGCGTACACAAGCCCCATTAGTTTGGGGGTGGAACCCCGAGGAGAGACTGATGGAGGACCCCAGTTTCTCACAAAATGCCTTCCAAACAGCTGACGTAAACTGGGGACCTCTATCTGAAAGGATAACCTCCGGGATCCCAAACGAAGTGAACACCCTCGAAAACAGAAGTTCGGCCGTCTCGAACGCAGAGGGCAGCCCCCTAAGGGGAAAAAGTTTTACCGCCCGGGAGAACCTATCGAGGACCGAGAAGATGGTGGTGTAGCCATTGGAGGAGGGAAGACCGGTCACGAAGTCGACCGCGATGTGGGCCCACGGCCGCTCCGGCACTGGCAACGGGCACAGCTTGCCCGCTGGAAGTTCCCGGGGGGTCTTACAGGCGGCGCAGACGGCACAGGAGCGAACAAAGGACTGAACGTCCGCCTGCAAGGACTCCCACCAGTACCTCCGTTGGACAAGCTGGATGGTTCTAAGGACCCCCGGATGACCAGTGCACAGAGAGGAGTGAGCCCACGTGATGATACGAGCGCGGAACGGACCAGGAACGTACGTTCTGTCCTCAGGGCAGTTGGACGGCACCGTCACAGTGCGCAGCGCCTCCTGAATTTGGGCATCTACCTCCCAACGGATCAGACCTAAGAATTTGCTGGCAGGAATAATCGTGGACCCGAGATCAGGGTCGGATTGCGGGGGGCCGTGAAGACGGGACAGAGCATCGGCCCGGTTATTCTCAGACCCCGGACGAAACGAGATCTGTAGGTCAAATTGGTTAAAGAATAATGCCCACCGGGCTTTTCACGTACTCAAGATTTTTGTGATCGGTGAGGATGAGCACCGGAAGGGACGACCCCATGAGCCAATGTCTCCACTCCTCTAGAGCTAGTTTGATGGCCAAAAGCTCTCGGTCCCCGATACCGTAATTGCACTCGGCCGGCAGGAACTTGCGGGAGAAGTAAGCTATGGGGCGAGCCTGCGCTAGACCCCCCCGTGGACTGGGACAGAACGGCCCCTGATCCAGTACAGGAGGCGTCCACCTCCACGATGAACTGGCGACCGGGATCCGGAAGGGCCAACACCGGTTTGGTGGTAAACCGGTGTTTGAGCGATTTAAAGGCCCTATCCGCCTCCGGGCTCCAGCGCAACGTGGAGGGAGCACCCCTGAGGCTGGAGGTCAGAGGCAGCACAATGCGGCTGAAATCTTGAATAAAACGACGATAAAAATTGGCGAACCCCAGGAAACGTTGCAGTTCCCTGGGTGAGTTGGGTGTCGGCCAGTCCACGACCGCTTGAACCTTGCCGGGGTCCATCTCGATCCCCTTATGGGAGATAATAAAACCCAAAAAGGAAACCGAGTCCCGGTGGAAGACGCACTTCTCCCCCTTAACGTACAACCCATTAGCGAGGAGACGTGATAGAACACGCCGAACCAAGGTGACATGGGAAGCCAGATCTTTAGAGAAAACCAGTACATCGTCAAGGTACACGATTACCCCCTGGTGGAGAAACTCCCGAAGCACATTAATGAAGGCCTGGAAGACCGCAGGGGCATTGGTGAGGCCAAAGGGCATCACCCTGTACTCATAATGCCCCGAGGTGGTGATGAACGCGGTCTTCCACTCGTCTCCCTTCCTAATGCGCACAAGATTGTAGGCGTTCCGAAGGTCTAGTTTAGAGAACACGCGCGCCCCGTGCAAAAGCTCTAAATTTGAGGGGACCAGTGGGAACGGGTAGGGATAACGTTTAGTGGCCTTATTAAGTTCACGGAAGTCTATACACGGACGCAGTTCCCCTCCTTGTTTGGGCACAAAGAAAAACCCCGACGCAGCAGGAGATTTGGAGGGGCGAATGAAGCCGTTACGTAAAGCCTCCTCAATGTACTCGCGCATGGCCCGCGTCTCAGATAAAGAGAGGGGGTAAGGGCGCGCGTGTGGTAATTTAGCCCCCGGCACCAGGTCAATAGCACAGTCATAATGGCGATGTGGGGGAAGTGTGTTGGCACGCGTCTTACTGAAGACCTGCACAAGGGCGGAGTAAGCCTCAGGTACCTCAGGAGGAAGCCGGGGCTCCGGTGGCACCCCAGACACCGAACACAGCTGGCGCGGAGGATGTTGGATGCAGCCCTGTTGACACCGGGATGACCACGCTCGCACCCGCAGCTCGTCCCAGGAAATGTCAGGATCGTGCCGCCTCAGCCAGGGCAACCCTAAAATGACGGGGACAGAGGGAGAGGAGATAATGAGAAAAGTGATTTCCTCAAAATGGTCCCCTCCGATCCCCATCCGGAGAGGGGGTGTAGAGCTTTTAGCCCCCCCTGAGGGTAAGGGGTTGCCATCCACGGCCTGGATGGAAAAAGTGGTCTCGAGGGCCACCTCCGGTATGCCCCACTGACGACAGAAGGTCCGATCAATGAAGTTGCCGTCCGCTCCGGAGTCCACCAGCGCAGCAACTGTCCGAGAAGAACCTTTAAAAGACAATAGAGGTTTTAAACATAGCGACTGCCGACTCACAACCCCAAAATTTCTCACCACGACAGACGATGTAGTGTGAGGAGATGGCAAACGTGTAGATGAGGACCAGACCCGGCGGTCCGGGCGAATGTTGCAGTCCGGCAGAGAGTGAGAGGAGCTCTCGCAGTACATACATAGTCCGAGCCGGGACCGGCGCCAACGTTCCTGCGAAGTCAGGTGGGAACGTCCGATCTGCATCGGCTCCGGGTCCTGAGGCTGCTGAGGTGGCGCTGCGATGAAGTTCCTCCTTACCACAGGAACCGCTGCAGGGCGAGAGTCCCTGTTACCCGGGAGAACAGAGGAGAGATGTTGTTCCATCTGGACGGAGAGACGGATAAGGTCGTCAAGTGAGGCTCCGAAACTCCGTCCAGCAATCTCCTTCTGAATCTCCCGGCGCAGTCCTTCCCGGAAGATGACGGTCAGCACAGAGCCACTCCATCCAGTCCGTGCGGCCAGAACCCGGAACTCCAGGGCGTAATCGGACACCGAACGAGGACCCTGGCGAAGCCGGTACAGCTGCGTACCCACCTCCTCGCCCTCAAGAGGGTGAGCAAAGGCAGTCCGAAATGCCTGATGGAAGGCAACGAAAGACCGGCATTCGGGACCTTGTCCCTCCCAGATGGCAGTGGCCCACTCGCTTGCCCTGCCCGTCAGTCGAGAAATGATCAGAGAAATCTTGTCCACCTCGCTGGAAAAAGGGTGGCTCCAAAAGTAATGGCCACAGTGCATGAGGAAGGATCGGCATTTTTCAGGGCTTCCGTCGTACCGTTCTGGTTCTGACAAATTATACGGGGAAGCGGTGGGTGGGGGAGGCACATCGGTGTCCTGCTGGAGCGACGGTTGAGGTGACGGCAGTCCTGCGGCTCCAGCGACGGAGCCGCCGCGCTCCAGCTCGGTGAGATGGCCCATCAGCGTTTGGATCGCCCGGGACATCTCACCTAGTCCACCCTGAAGTTCTGCCATGGCGCGTGCCTGCGCCTGCAGGACCTCCTCAGTGGACTCCATGCTGTTGTTTGGTTTGGGCAGAGTTTTATGTCACACTTGTGCTGAGCGTCCCGTTGCCGGAGAAAAATTAGAGAGAGTCGTGTAGAAATGATGCAGAACACGGTGTTTAATTCTCCTCCAAGCGGGATAATAATAGAAAAACCAGAAACAAAGTCTTTCAAAAAATAAACAGAACACGACCTCCCTCTGTCGGCAGAAAAAGGCGGCTCACGACGAAGCAGCGTCTGAGCGGCGTGGCGTGCGGACGAGAGGGGGGGTCGGTGGACACACGGCGCAGTACCCGAGGTGGTTATTCCTCTCGTGGTGAGCGATCCTGGGGAAGAGTCGCGAGTCAAAATAAACAAGAGCCAGTCTCGCCAGAATACGGCCAGGATGCTTAAACAGGAGCGGATCGGGTTCGCAGTGTGCAGCGTTCATCAACGTGGTGTCGATCAAAAAACTCTGCGCCGATGGATCCGGACCGGCGGCTTAAAAGGACGCTGTCATCAGTGAAGCACACCTGCACCTAATAATCGGGAGAGGGCGATCTGTGATTAGTGGAATGAGAAACCGGTGTGGAGATGGGTGTGTGCGGTACGGAGCGTGCAGCAGCGGGACGTGGGCGTGTCGGTGAAGTGGGTGTGTGAGCAGGAGCGAGCGGAGCGGAGGGGCGTGAACGGGAATGTTTAACAGATCATGCTCAAAAGAGAGTATCTTGTGATGCAACACTTTCTAATCATATTTCCAAGATACAAACTATAGAAATGATCCCTGAAAGTATAGTCTTAATCCTTAAAGTGTAAAGTGCACTACAAGGTTACTGTTTATGTAGATGGTAAATTTAGTCCAGGGGTGCTCAATCGCGAAGGGGTGTCAGGTCGATCGCGATGGAGGTATGAGGGAAAAAAAGCGTTTATCACGTATCAGCGCTTTTTTTTTTACAGCACAGTATCGGAAGCGCTTATACACACACGTGCACACATTCACACACAATGTGGTTCATTCTGAATCGCGAGCAGTCTGCCTCCCCGTCTCTCTCGCTGTTCCCAAAACCGGTATGTGGCCACACCCCCGTGCCTAAATCCGAAGCACTGCCTCGAGAATCATCTACATTAGAGAGTTTCTGTTTGTGTTTTTACATTTTATTTGACTGACAAGACGAGTGAAGCTCAAAAAGAACTAAAATGTTCCACTTTCATTTAGAGTGGGGGGGGGGAATATTTTTTTCAATATTTTATGTCAAACTCAAAATGCATTTGCTTTTATTAATGTTCATGTTCTGTTTGTGGGCAGCACAGTGGCTTAGTGGTTAGCATGTTCTCCTTTCAGCGCTAGGGATTCCCAGTTCGAATCCCAATCTGGGTGGAGTTTGCATGTTCTCCCCGTGTCCACGTGGCTTTCCTCCGGGTTCTCCGGTTTCCTTCCACAGTCCAAAAACATGGATCAAGGTCAATTGAATTCTCCAAATTGCCCCATATAGAGTGTGTTTGTGTGAGTAAGTGTGTGCCCGACGATAGATTGGCACCCTGTCCTGGGTGTATCTGCCCAGTGCCCGAAGTGTTCTCCCCTGGATGGGCATGGGGAACCCCACCGTGACCCTTATAGAGGATAAAGCTGAAGATAATGGATGGATGGTTGTTCTGTTTGGGGAAATGTGGCTTACATTTCTTCATGCTATTTTCTGGAATGTGTTTAATAAAAGAGCATTTCTAACAGATTCGACAATACTAAGATGATGTGTGTAAACAGGTTTCAATATAAAAGCCTAAAAAATAGAGATTGACCCCGGTAGATCTCGATGACCTGTCAAATGGAAAAGTAGATCTCAGGCCAGAAAAGTGTGGGCACCCCTGATGTAGATGGTAAGTTTAGTCTGTATATGTAGTAACTTGTATTGCCGAGCCCCCACCTGGCATAAATAAATTACTGCAACCAATGTGACACAGGGGCAAGTTAACGTTCAGTCTCCTCTGCAGATCTGTAGTGTGAATGTGGCACTTTTATTACTTTTATTTACTTTTTTGTGATAACTAAAGGTTAAATTTAATTATTCTGTAAAATTGTGTATTGTATTTTACATGATAAAATATAAAAATAGTTTTTTTTATGTAATACTTATTTTCATTTGTATTCATTTAATATAATGCTTTTGTCCTCTATAGAACCAAATAGATGGAAAAAAGTTAAACTACTCACAGTGTCTGTAATATCTCACCCCTTCACTCATTTTTGTTTCTTTTATTGTAGTACGCCCGGGCGGCACGGTGGCTTAGTGGTTAGCATGTGCGCCTCTCAGCACTAGGGATTCCCGGTTTGAATCCCCATCTGGGTGGAGTTTCCATGTTCTCCCCGTGTCCGCGTAGGTTTCCTCCGGGTTCTCCGGTTTCCTCCCACAGTCCAAAAACATGGATCAAGTCAATTGAATTCTCCAAATTGCCCCATATAGAGTGTGTGTGAGTGTGTGCCTAGCGATGGATTGGCGCCCTGTCCTGGGTCTATCTGCCCGGCGCCCGAAACGTTCTCCTCTGGATGGGCATGGGGAACCCCACCGCGACCCTACTAGAGGATAAAGTGGGAGATAATGAATGAATGAATGTATTGTAGTACACATAAATGAACACATAAACCAAAACCAGTGTAAGAGCTTGTGCACAATCACATATCCATTGTGTCGCCATTAGGGCGATAGATAGAGACTTTCTCAATTACACATTGAGAAATGATAGGACCTTTTATTTTGATACCATTTCCTGTAATTTGCTTCCTGTAATTACCACTTCCTGCCTTGTCATCAGTTACTTCTCACTCAGTTTCTATCTGTTGAAATCAGTTTCTACTTAAGTATTCCTGACCGTGAATGATGCTAGAAGCAAAGTCGTAAGTAAAACTCATTGTTAAGTTAAATAATTGATAGAATAAGTTAAGTTGAAAGTTGAAAAAGAAGGTAATAAATATTTTTATTTTACATGTATTTACAAGGATATTCATGAGACTTCATGTGAAGCTAAACTTTATGTTTAAAAAAAAAAATCAAACTTTGTTTTGTTGCAGTTTTCACTCTGATATGTAATACTGGATTCTTCAGTAAACAACAGTGAAATGTTAACTACAGTACAGACTCCTGGTTTTTTGAATCAGGGTTTAACTTGTTGGATAGCTTCAGTCGCTACACTGCAGTGAAGACAACATAACATACAACATACTGTGTCAATTTACATGTACAACATACTGTAATAAAAGAAATCGCACCCTGAACATTGTGTTTTTGATTGTTACTGTACTGTATCTATTGTGTGTAATGGATCCTCCATGGAGTTTACAGTACTCATTTCTGCATTGAGTTGTGATATTACTGCATTTTCTGCATTATTCATTATTCCTATGAAATGCACAAATCTATAGTAAATGCCCAATACATATTTGAGAATAAATAAGGGTTGCTCAAATGCATCCTGGCAGTTGTGAAACTGTTAAAAGAACAGTCTCACACTCTGAAAATTGTGTTTTCAATATTTTTGGTAATGTGGTTAATGATGCTCAGTAGTGTGTACATTTTTGCAGGCCTTGATCGGTATTGTGGTGTCAAAGTTTGCTTTTGAGCATATGAGCAACTGTTTTGGTGTGATAGGTTGGTTTTGAAAAGAGACTGTGAGGTTGTGTATATGTAGCTTCAGAAAAGTGTTTTGTGTTTAGAGTTTGTGAAATATAGGTTCGCGCGCTGGCAGGACCTCTGCGGGCACGCACGCTGTCTGGACCTCGGCGGGTTCGCGCGCTGGCAGGACCTTGGCGGGCACGCACGCTGGCTGGACCTCGGCGGGCACGCACGCTGTCAGGACCTTGGCGGGCACGCATGCTGGCAGGACCGTGGCGGACACGCATGTTGGCTGGACCTCAGCGGGTTCGCACGCTGGCCGGACCTTGGCGGGCACGCATGCTGGCAGGACCTCGGTGGGCACGCACGCTGGCAGGACCTTGGCAGGCACGCATGCTGGCAGGACCTTGGCGGGCACGCACGCTGGGCGGACCTCGGCGGGCACGCACGCTGGCAGGACATTGGCAGGCACGCATGCTGGCAGGACCTCAGCGGGCACGCACGCTGGGTGAACCTCCACCTCGGGGTCGCCATCCTGCACACAGTAGAGGTACACCCCCACCGCATTTGAGTGTGAGAGGTCCAGGGTTCAAGTCCCATATGAGCACAGAAAAGTGTTCAGTTTGTTTAGACTTTAAACACTTTTTTATTATCAAATTTATTTTATGAAAAACAAAAGAAACAGAACACTGAGAATATTTGTTACAAATGCCAAGAAAAAAGCTGATTTTGAAAAAAAAAGTTTTAAAAATATAATCAATGATAGATTTATATTTACAATCTGACAGTTAGGGACAACTACCAATAAACTCTTCTAATAAACATAATATCACTCCACAGCCCTCAACAAACCAATTTAACTAGTACTCTTAGTAACAGCTTAACAGCTTACTTGAGCAACGCTCGTTGGAGTGTTATTCTCTCTTCGGGTGTGAAAGGCCCTAGGTTCAAATCCTGGATTACCCCAAACTAGTGTTCTGGTTGTTTTCTCCTTAAACATGAATTTGGATCAGAACACTTAGAAAAATATTTAGGAAATTACAATTAAGCGTATCTATAATAGATTAAGTATAATGAAAGGATCATTACAATAATTGATAAAATTTATATAAAATTATAACATAATTGACAATTCAGTCTTTATTGTCATTTCCTCAGAATACGAGTTCACAGTAATATGAGATGAGGCTTCTTTGGGATCTTCGTCCAATACAAGCAAATAAGGATGAAATTTACTTCACACTCTGTCTGATTTCTGTTGGATTGGTGGTGTTGCAGTCCTGCAGGATGGACTCACTGGACTTATATTGTTTTTCCAACTGTTGACTACAGACACCTGATCACTACACAATCTGTACATGGCTGTCCTACACTGATGATTCTGCTTTTTCGCTCCTTGGTCCTCTCAAGGTTAATCTATCAATACTTCCCATTAAAAAAGGAATTGTCAGAAATGGGATTCGAATCCACGCCTCAATTAGAGACTGCAACCTGAACGCAGCACCGTAGACTGCTCGGCCATCCTGACGCACAACCTGTCAACCTACTGAAGAGATGCCTCTTATACTCTAAAGGATATGTAACTGAAGTCCATCAGTTGTGGGATTTGATGCCAGAGCTCAAAGAATTCACCTATTCTGACTGTTATAAATGATTTACAACAAAAATCTTTAAACAAATGCCCATAAGGGTCACTTGCAGGTTTATAAAGCTGCTCTGAGACAATACGTTGAAGCATGTTCTGATGGTATTGTTAACTTCTGTCACTGATATTGTGTGATGGAGTTCAACAGTGCATTGAAACAGCATGAGTTAAACAGTGCACAGTATATTATTCTATAAAACTGAGCGCTCTGTACATATGACATGGTTGTTTTGGTCACGTGGTGTGGGTTGGTTTGTTTTGGTCACGTGGTGTGGGTTTTGTTCTGTGTTCACGCCCCCCGTAATCACGCGCACCTGAGCACTATTACGTTTGGCTATTTATACCCCGCACGCCCTCTCGTCTCCGCCAGTTTGTCTTGTGCCCAGCCTTGTCTAGCCAAGATACTACCAGCCCTCTGTGACTCTGTTACCTTGCCCGTGTTGCTGTTTCTGTGTTTTGTGTGTGCAGCTCGCCCCGCCGTCTTCACTACGTCAAGTGTACTTCCCTAGTCTCCTGGACCGTTTGTACTCCTTCCCACCTACGTCATCACCGCTCGCCCTGCATCACCGATCCTACGTTGTGTGTTTGTCTACGCCACGTTATTGTTGGAATAATAAATCGTTGTTTGAGACTGTACTCACGTCTGTGCTCATATCTCCGAGTAGCGAATCCACCTCGCCCGGTCTCACGACCGTAACATTACAAACTGGCCTAATGGATTCCTCGGAGCGACGCGCTGCCGCAGCGGAGCCGGCACAGCCACCACCAGCCGGACAACAGCATGATCCGCGGCTCGATGTTCTGTACAGTCGCCAGGAGGGACTAGCTGATCTGGTGAGCCAGCTATCGCTACAGCTGCAGTCTGCGCTCGCCGCGCTGCCCACAGCTTCCGCACCAGTGACCCCACCGTTGAGCCAGGTACCTGACCCGCCACCCGCGGTGGTTTCACGTTCCGACGGGACTGCCGTTCTCCCAGAACCCTATGGGGGGGATCTTCAACGTTGTCGGGGATTCCTCTTCCAATGCCAGCTGTACTTTAGCATTCGTCCTGCGTGTTTCCCCACGGACGCCCACAAGATTGCCTTTGTGATCGGGCTTCTACGGGGACGCGCGCTCAGCTGGGCAGAGGCGGCACAGGGGTTGGTATCTCCGTTGGGGTCATCCTACGCTTCGTTCCTGGAGAAGTTTCGTTCTGTGTTCGATCGTCCCGACTACTCTGAAGATATCGAGACTCGCCTGCTCACAGTACGTCAGGGAGCTCGTTCTGTGGCGGAGTTCGCCGTTGAGTTTCAGACCCTCGCCGCGGAGTCGGGATGGTGTGAGCGCTCACTCCGCGGCGTGTTCCGCCACGCTCTGAACGAACGGATACGGGACGAACTCGCGACCCGCGACCGACCTGAGGCTCTCCAGGAACTAATAAACCTCGCAATACGCGTTGACGGACGTCTGAGCCTGCGCCGCCGAGAACGCCAAGCCCGGGACCTCACCAGCCACCGCACCGCCCCGTACCTCACCAGCGTCTGCGAGGGGCACCACCCAGCCCGAGCAGCTTGAAGGGACCGAGCCGATGCAGCTGGGACGCACCACTCTGGCCCCAAAAGTCCGTAGCCACCGTAAGGACCGGGGGCTGTGCTTCTATTGTGGGGAAGGGAGCCACCAGCTACGAGACTGCCCGGTTCGCCCAAAAGACCTGACTCGGCAGTAGGACTTGGGGTTCTGTCGAGTCCCACACTAAAACCCCAAACGCAGCGACTCAGCCTCCCTGCGGTGCTCACCATCCGGGAGAGACAGGTGACAGTATACGTTCGATTAGATTCTGGGGCAGAGGAGAATCTGATAGACGTTGGCTTTGCTAAACATAACGGTCTCACTGTCTCTCCTCTAGCGCACCCTCTCGACACCTTGGCGCTGGATGGTAGACGGCTGTCTCCGATCACCCACCGCACTTCACCCACACGACTAACTCTAGAGGGCAATCACCAGGAGAAAATCTGCTTCGCGGTATTCCAGTCTCCCGAGGCCCCCGTCATCCTGGGATACCCCTGGCTGCAGAAACACAACCCCCATATAGACTGGGCCCGCGGCCGCATATTGACCTGGGGAACTGAGTGCCACTCTTCTTGCCTGCTCGCCGCCGCTCCACTCAGCAACACCACGCCACCTGATCACCCTGACCCTGTAGACCTCTCCTTGGTGCCCAAGGAGTATCATGACCTTGGGGAGGTCTTCAGCAAAGACAGGGCCTGCCAGCTCCCGCCCCACAGGACGTACGATTGCGCCATCGACCTCCTGCCTGGGGCCCCCCTTCCTTCAAGCCGGATCTACCCACTATCACGTCCGGAGAGAGAGGCTATGGAGAAATACGTGGCGGAGTGTCTCGCCATCGGACTCATCCAGCCCTCTACCTCCCCCGTAGGGGCCGGGTTCTTCTTCGTCTCCAAGAAGGACGGCTCCCTACGTCCCTGCATCGACTACAGGGGACTGAACGCCATCACAGTCCCCTACAAATACCCTCTGCCATTAACATCTTCCGTATTTGAGTCCTTGCAGGGAGCGCACATCTTCACCAAGCTGGACCTACGGAATGCCTACCACCTGGTCCGGATAAGGGAGGGGGATGAATGGAAGACGGCATTCAACACCCCCAGCGGCCGCTACTAGTACCGCGTGGTCCCCTTCGGCCTCAAGAACGCCCCGGCCGTCTTCCAGTCCTTGGTGAATGATGTGTTGCGGGACTTCCTGGATAGATTCGCGTTCGTCTACCTGGATGATATCCTCATCTTCTCCAAGACGCCTTGCGAGCACGTCCGCCACGTACGTATGGTGCTAAGTCGTCTCCTCCAGAATCGCCTGTTCATTAAAGCGGAGAAGTGTGTTTTCCACCAGAGGTCGGTCTCCTTCCTGGGATTCATCCTATCCCCTGGGGCGGTGCGACCCGATCTGGAGAAGATCAGGGCCATCAGCGACTGGCCGACCCCCACCACCAGAACCGAACTTCAGCGATTCCTGGGGTTCGCCAATTTCTACCGCCGCTTCATTAAGGACTATAGCAGCATCACCGCACCTCTCTCCGCCCTCACGTCCACTAAACTGAAATTTTGCTGGAACCAGAAGGCTCAGGACGCCATGGATGTGCTCAAGGCCCGCTTCACCTCCGCTCCCATCCTGGTCCAACCCGACCCCACCAAGCAATTCGTCGTGGAGGTCGACGCATCAGGCGCTGGAGTGGGAGCCGTTCTTTCACAGAAGACAGAGGGCCGCTTTCACCCATGTGCCTTCTTTTCCAGAAAATTGTCAGCGGCAGAGAGGAACTATGACGTGGGGAACCGCGAGCTGCTGGCGTTCAAGCTCGCCTTGGAGGAGTGGCGCCACTGGCTGGAGGGGGCAGCTCAGCCATTTGTGGTTTGGACCGACCATAAGAACTTGGCCTACATCCAGTCAGCCAAACGCCTGAACTCCCGTCAGGCTCGGTGGGCCCTGTTCTTTGGTCGGTTCAACTTCACCCTGTCCTATCGCCCCGGCACACGGAACGCAAAGCCCGATGCCCTGTCACGCCTCTTCTCGGACGAGGAGGAAGGGGGTAAGTCCGAAACGATTCTCCCTCCCAGTCTTATTGTTGCAGGCGTCTCCTGGGAGGTACAGCGAATCGTGGAACGGGAGCTGGCTAAGGACCCGGACCCAGGGCTGGGACCACCCAATAGGACCTTCGTGCCCGCTGCCGCCCGCACTGCTGTTCTCAAGTGGGGCCACGAGTCCCGCTGGGCATGTCACCCAGGAAGAGCGCGCACCGAGGATCTCATCAGGCGTCGGTTCTGGTGGCCCTCGTTGGCAGCTGATGTCAGGCAGTTCGTCGCCGCATGTACCACCTGCGCCCGCAACAAGGCCTCACATCAGTCCCCCGCTGGCCTACTCCAACCGCTCTCCATACCTGGGCGTCCCTGGTCCCACATAGCCTTGGACTTCGTCACCGGACTACCGAATTCCAGGGGTAATACAGTCATACTCACCATAATTGACCGCTTCTCTAAATCTGTACGTCTGATCGCCTTGTCCAAGCTTCCTTCTGCTTTAGAAACCGCCAAGCTATGCTTTGAACAAGTCTTCAGGATATACGGTATACCCCTGGATATCGTCTCGGCCCGGGGACCCCAATTCATCTCCCAGGTATGGAGAGCCTTCCATAAGTTTTTTGGGACTGAAATCTCTCTCTCTTCTGGTAGCCACCCCCAGTCCAACGGGCAAGCGGAAAAGGCCAACCAAGTGGTGGAGACCACCCTGCGCTGCGTTTCTGCCCAGCACCCGGAGCGTTGGAGCGAGAACCTGGCTTGGGTGGAATACGCCATCAACACCGCGCGCAGTTCCGCCACTGGGAGATCCCCGTTCGAGGTCGCCCTGGGCTACCAACCCCCTCTGTTTCCTGAGGACCAGGCCGAAGTCCAGTTCCTGGTGGACTGGAAGGGCTACGGCCCGGAGGAGCGCTCCTGGGTTCCCCGGTCGGCCATCCTGGACCCGTCCCTCATCGCGGAATTCCACCGTCGCTTCCCGGACAAGCCATTTAGGGCGCCGGGAGGCACCCGTTGAGAGGGGGGTAATGACATGGTTGTTTTGGTCACGTGGTGTGGGTTGGTTTGTTTTGGTCACGTGGTGTGGGTTTTGTTCTGTGTTCACGCCCCCCGTAATCACGCGCACCTGAGCACTATTACGTTTGGCTATTTATACCCCGCACGCCCTCTCGTCTCCGCCAGTTTGTCTTGTGCCCAGCCTTGTCTAGCCAAGATACTACCAGCCCTCTGTGACTCTGTTACCTTGCCCGTGTTGCTGTTTCTGTGTTTTGTGTGTGCAGCTCGCCCCGCCGTCTTCACTACGTCAAGTGTACTTCCCTAGTCTCCAGGACCATTTGTACTCCTTCCCACCTACGTCATCACCGCTCGCCCTGCATCACCGATCCTACGTTGTGTGTTTGTCTACGCCACGTTATTGTTGGAATAATAAATCGTTGTTTGAGACTGTACTCACGTCTGTGCTCATATCTCCGAGTAGCGAATCCACCTCGCCCGGTCTCACGACCGTAACACATATCCATTAGATTCACTGGAATTCAGTTTCATCTCATATCAAGTATTAACTTTGCTGTTAAAGACGATAATATACAGCTGCACCACCGGAGGCAGCAGTTACAGGACCGTAGTATCAGGACAAAGTACAGTTTCAAACCACATAAAGGAAACCATTTATTAGTACTTTATTTAATTACTAGTTAAACACTAGTTAAATTGGTTTATTGTGGGTTACAATGTGTAAGCACGGTGGCTTAGTTTTTAGCACGTTCGCCTCTCAGGACTAGGGCTTTCTGGTTCGAATCCCAATCTGGTTGGAATTTCCATGTTTCCTCCGGGTTCTCCTGTTTCCTCCTACAGTCCAAAAACATGGATCAAGGTCAATTGAATTCTACAAAATTTCTCCATATGGAGTGTGTGTGTGAGTGAGTGTGTGCCCAGCAATAGATTGGCACCCTGTCCTGAGTGTTTCTGTCCAGCACCCGGAACGTTCTCAACGTTTTAAGTGCAAGTCATTAACTAACATCGTTAGGCTTTTCTTGTACGACACTTGAATGGTTTCGATCCTATCTCACAGGAAGGACCTTCAAAGTGTCATGGAATGGGGAGATCTCTAACTCTCACCAAGTACGCACTGGTGTGCCTCAGGGCTCTGTACTTGGTCCTCTCCTCTTCTCACTTTACATGACATCACTGAGCACAGTCATCCAGGCGCATGGTTTCTCTTACCACTGCTATGCTGATGACACTCAACTTCATCTGTCTTTTGCCCCTGATGACACCACCATCTCAAATCGGGTATCTGTCTGTCTCACCGACATATCTGTCTGGATGAAGGCCCGTCATCTCAAATTAAACTTAGAAAAAACAGAGCTTTTCATTATCCCAGCTAAACCCATAATCCATCACAACCTGACCTTCCAAATTGATGGCTCCACAATCTCCCCAACCGATTCAGTCCGGAACCTTGGTTTCACAATAGACTCCCACCTTAAACTCTCTGATCATATTATCAAAACCGCCCTTTCTTGTAGATTCCTTCTTTACAACATAAGGAAGATCAGACCCTTTTTGACTGAACATGCTACCCAACTGCTTGTTCAAGCCCTAGTCTTATCCCGGCTTGATTATTGTAATGCGCCACTTGCCGGTATCCCAGATTCCACAATCAGACCTCTTCAACTAATTCAAAATTCTGCAACCCGACTTGTGTTTAACCAGCCCAAGCGAACTCATGTCACTCCATTACTCACTTCCCTCCATTGGCTTCCTGTAGCTGCTCGCATTCAGTACAAGTCACTGACTCTGGCATACAGAACCATTTCTGAATCTTCCCCCTCCTACCTTCACTCTATCTTTTCAAAATACACTCCGACTCGTTCACTTCGCTCCAGTGATGATTGCCGCCTGGCGATTCCACCTCACCGAGGAGCTAATTCTCACTCCGTGGCGTTCACCACTGCAAAATGGTGGAACGATCTTCCCAACTCTGTCCGTAAGGCAGAATCACTAAACAGTTTTAAGAAACTGCTTAAGACGCATCTCTTTAACAAATACCTGTTGTAGAAAAAAAAGGGGGGGGGGGGTGCGCAGAATCGAATAACAATCAGGTTTGATGAATTTACAGTATAGTTGGTTTTCTCCATGGCTTGTGACTTGTGGTGTTCTCATTTGTAAGTCGCTAAATGACTAAATGTAATGTAAATGTAATGACGTTTAGACCTCGCTCGTTCAGGAATTTGTTCAGGGGTATTGGCGCAATTCATGAACATTTAACAAATAAAGCTCCATGGATCCATGGAGAGGACATGTGTTATAATTTTTTAAGTTATTCCATGAAAACAAAGCGACCGGAGGTGGCAGGATGATTCTGTCATTACACACAAACAATGTATAGGGTCGGTTTAAGGACATTTTGTGGTTTTATTTACTTATTTATTTTCTTTTATTTATTATGGTTCTGAGTGTTATTGCATTTAGAAGGGCAATTTTGAGCTGTTTTTAATGGTTTAAGGTTCTTTAACTCTTTTCTTAAATCTCTCTCTCTCTCTCTTTATATATATATATATATATATATATATATATATATATATATATATATATATATATATATATATATATATATATATTACAAACTATAATGACAAACCACAGAACCCGGTGCATTTGTTGTTACATTTATTTAAACATAAACCTGGAGTCATACATTTATTTTGCATTCATAGAGTTTTATTGCCATTCTGTATACATTTAAAGCATAGTATATTTAAAGACATCTATTATGTTATCCTCCACTACCAAATTCAGAAAACATGTATCATGGTGGATTACTGAGAGGATTGATTCAGACATTTCTCTGTACTATTTGGTTTATAAAATGGACATTAAATTAAAAAATATCAATGAAACAAACATGATGATTAACTAGTGAAAGTTAAAATTTATCTACTATACAAATGTATGTATTATTTAAAAAAAATAAACTTAATATTAGAACTGGAGTATAAAGAATCATTCCCAGAGCTTAATTTTAATAACAGTGTTAATATTTCACGTTCGTGTTTATTAATAAAACATAAAAGTTACAGAAAAAGTTACTAGTTATAGAGCAGATGTAATTTCATAAACGGAGAGGTTCACGCTAATGTTTAACAACCAACTTCATAATAACGCTTTGTCTCCAAAGAATAGGGGACGCTTTTGTTACAGCACTACAGTAGAAACGAAGAAGATAAAAACAAAACAGTCACGGTGTCCTGCGAGCGATTTAATAAATAAACGATTTGCTCTTCTTCATCATCATCATCAGCAGCAGCAGCAGCAGCTAAGATCTAGTTCTTTACAGAAGGTGAGATTGAGACTGAACTGCACTTACTAAAGGTTAAATATAAATGTGGGATAATCAGCATGCTAATCAAACTTGAAGGTGGATCTTGTTCTTCATGATGTTGTTGTTTATAGTATTAATAACTTTAACTGTTAATGTGAATGTACTGTAATCGGAAACAATAAAATATAAAGTTACATGTTCAGAATTCCCTCATAATTGTGGAGATCTACAGACGCGTTAGTGTTGTAGCTTTGTAACTGATGTTTGTGTGATGTTGTGGATTCGCTGCTGCAAAAAGTAAATAAATCACACTGCAGTGCACTTTATTCAGAAAAATACTCATTACTTCATTGTTTTATCCTGAACAAGGTGATGAAGAGTGATGAAGACGACCCCAGCTCTCATTCAGCAAAAGGAGGAGAAACCCCCTGAACACGTCATCAGTCTGGGTGAGATTCCTTACCACGATGCCACCATGCTGCACCAAACCTCCCAAAGAATCCCTAAAAAAAATTATCCTATAAATATATTAATAGTTTAAGATGAACATATAATGATAATCAATTACAAAAAGCTTTAACTAATCAAATAAAGAGAAACAATAATAACATTATATGTATATTAGTATTGTTTGTTTGTTACTGCACTATCATTATTATTTAGAGAGAAAGAGAAAAGAAATCTGAACCTCAGGAAAAGTTGGGACAGAATTGAAACTTCATATAAAAATACAATTTTGTGTTGCCTCCATTTTCTTTGAGTTTTATTACATTACAGTCAGTATGAACCAAAGATAAGTCATGTTTTCTTTGAATAACTTAATTTCATTTGCTATTAAGCATATTTTTCTTCATTTTAGGTCTGCAGCACATTCCAAAAATAAGTGTAATGAGGGCAATATAGAGCTAGTACTGAATTTTAAAAACTAAATAATAATATTAACAAAAAATGCAATTTTGTAATAAAAAATGTGACATTGACAACATCGTACTGTTGCACATATTAAGATGTATTTGAAGGAGGAATGAGACAAAATACCACCTTTGATCTAAAACATCTTTAAAGTGTGCTGAAAAGCAACAGCAACATCAAATGTTGAATGCTTTT
This sequence comes from Corydoras sp. C115, assembly GCA_019802505.1. Lineage (NCBI taxonomy): Eukaryota > Metazoa > Chordata > Actinopteri > Siluriformes > Callichthyidae > Corydoras > Corydoras sp. C115. The sequence goes on along the minus strand of JAFMOC010000857.1, from coordinate 151,369 downwards.
CCATCCCAACAGTTTTGGGAACATGTTGTAAGTCTGAAGTGCAGGAATGAATGCTTATTAACCAATAAAATAAAGTGGACCAGAAAAAAAAATCAAATATCTGGTGTTCATACTGTCTAAAATAATATGTCAAATTAGCATTTTTAGAGTTGTTTTTAATTTTTTTTATTTAGTTTTATTTAGTTTAGTTTTTAGTTTTATTTATGTTATTTTGCCTATAGTTAACACAACCATATATTCATAGTAAGATAACATAAAATAATCCAATTCTTTAATCGGTCCCGCAATAGGGAAATTCACATTTTTAGCAGCAGAAGTGAAAGTAATTGGGAAAGTTAAAGATACATCTATAAATAATGGGTTATATCTAATGAAAGTTTGCTTATTTAAAATAATTGTGTAATATGAATGCATGAAATTGTTTTACCTGGAGTCAGTAAAGAATTGCATAATTTGTAAAAAAAATAAAAAAAAATTGTGTTTTATTTCTTTATGGTTTTGATAATTACATAATTTGTTTTCAGGTTTTATACTAATTCAAGCAGAAACTATTGTTTCAACTCAACATGAACACATTCAAAAGACAAAACACCAAGTCTGTGGAAAATATATTTTTTCTTGTTGGAGAAATAACATGTCAACATCAGCACATTCGTGAAAGAAAAAAAGACATTTTTCTGCCTACAGGAAAAAATTTTGCAGCATGAACATGAGCACATCCACAGAGAAGATTAAATATATTGCGACATGCAGTGTGAAAGGAGTTTATGTTCACACAGAAGAACAGACAAATTCCTGCTCACAGTTTGAAAAGCGTTACAGTCCACAGTTACAACCTGACCAACACCAGCCCATTCACATAGAAGGAAAACCACTGTGTACACAATGCGGAAAAAGTTTTTCTGACAAAAGTTCTTTTAAACAGCATCAGTGTGTTCACACCAGAATAAAACCACATTCCTGCTCACAGTGTGGAAAAAGATTTACTAATAAGCATTATCTTAAAGATCACCAGCGCATTCACACAGGAGAAAAACCATATTGCTGCTCACAGTGTGGAAAAAGTTTTACTCAAAAGTGTCAACTTAAAGAACACCATTATATTCACATGGGAGAAAAACCGTATCCCTGCTCACATTGTGGAAAGAGTTTTACTAAACCAAATATTCTTACAAAACACATGCATATTCATACAGGAGTAAAACAATATGAGTGCTCACAGTGTGAAAAATGTTTTAGTCAGAAGAGTCATCTTAAACAACATCAGAGTGTTCACACGGGAGTAAAACCACATATGTGTTTACAGTGTGGAAAGAGTTTTACTCAGCAGAATGGTCTTAAAGCACACCAGCGCATTCACACAGGAGAAAAACCATATTGCTGCTCACAGTGTGGAAAGAGTTTTACTCATCAGGGTCATTTTAAAGTACACCAGCGCATTCACACAGGAGAAAAAATATATTCCTGCTCACAGTGTGGAAAGAATTTTACTCAACAGAATCACCTTAAAGATCACCAGCGCATTCACACGGGAGAAAAACCCTATTCCTGTTCACAGTGTGGAAAGAGTTTTACTAAACAGAGTAGTCTTACACAACATCTGCACATTCACACAGGAGTGAAACCATATATGTGCTCACAGTGTGGAAAATGTTTTATTCAGAAGAGTCATCTTAAACGACACCAGCGCATTCACAAAGAAGAAAAAACATATTCCTGCTTATAGTGTGGAAAGAGTTTTACTCATCAGAGTCATTTATGCAACATCTGCTCATTCAAACAGGAGTGAAACCATATATGTGCTCACAGTGTGGAAAGAGTTTTGTTTGGCTCAGTAAGCTTCAACAGCATCAGCGTATTCACACAGGAAAAGAAACCAATTCCAGCTCATAGTAGCCAGGTTTTTATCCAATTTTGTGCAAGCATTGTGTGTATAAAGTTTTTGGCGGAAAACAAAACTACAATTATAAAAAACATAACATGACAGAAGCCACCATATCAATGTCCACAAATCACCTAGAAATGCAGATGCTCTAAGCAACTCTGGGCATTTTGTTACAGATAACTGATCAACATTACCAACTGAAAAGAGAATCACTGTGTGAAATATCCATCCATCTATTATCTTACGCTTTATCCTCAAGTAGGGTCGCGGTGGGATTCCCCATGCCCATCCAGGGGAGAACGTTTTGGGCGCTGGGCGGATAGACCCAGGACAGGGCGCAAATCCATCGCTGGGCACACACACTCTATATGGGGTAATTTTGGAGAATTCAATTGACTCGATCCATTTTTGGACTGTGGGAGGAAACCGGAGAACCCAGAGGAAACCCACGCGGACACGGGGAGAACATGGAATCTTCACCAAGATTGGGATTCGAACCAGGAACCCCTAGTGCTGAGAGGTGAACGTGCTAAGCCACCATGCCGCAGTGTGTAAAAATATAAGGTAGAAAATTTAGCACTTCAGTTCGCAACCATTGAAGTGTTATAAACACAGTTTGCTGCCAATGGAACAGTCCTTTCATGACTTAGTGGAAAGAAAAAAAGATGATTTACTAATTTTTAAAAAAAAAAGGGTTTTACTGATTTAGAAACATTTTTATTTTCATTTCATTTTAGTAACCTTTATAATCCTTAATAAATTCTAAAGGTTAGAGAATAAAAAAACCTAAAGGTTAGATAATAAAACTACTTTGTTAAAACCAGCTGTGGTGTTCCAAGAGAGAAAAAAATCTCCAGAAGGGCTGAGGGAAGATCTGCTCTTGGCTCAGCAGTCAGTCTGTCTTATTGCTTTTGAAAGAAACATATGATCATCTAATCACACGTTCACTTTGACCCAAACATGATGTAAACATACAACCCTGAATTTGGAGTCAGACGCACGACTGAGACGCCATGAGTTCACATTATATGTGTTGCACAAAGTATCTCAGACATTTTAATGTGTTCTCTAGTTAACAATAAAGTGCTTAAAGGCATGAATGGGGATCAAACCCATGATTTTTGGTTGACAAGACCAACACCTTACCACCTGTCCACCATGCCCTCATTGTGAGACAGTTAATGATGAGAATCTTTCCGATGAGAGGTATAAAGTGTGTGCTGATAGGAAACATGGAGTGTAACAGTTCACCTCATTGAATCAGCTGAAAGATACTTCTGCAACTTATTGAGAAACTTGATGTTTAGCAGGTTGTGTGTTATTAAAGCAATAAGATATGAGATGGCGTGGCATTGCATGGAAAAGAGGTGTAACTCTACTTCGTTTTGCGTTGGGACTAACACCTTTGCGTTGGGACTAACATTGTGATTTATTCACAATAACACACAAACTCGAGTGCCTTATTGCTTTTATAAAATGCCTACAAACATTCATTCATTCATTCATTCATTCATTATCTTCCGCTTTATCCTATATTAGGGTCGTGGTGGGGGTCCCCATGCCCATCCAGGGGAGAACGTTTCGGGCGCTGGGCAGATACACCCAGGACAGGGCGCCAAGCTATCGCTGGGCACACACTCACTCACACAGACACGCACACATACACACTCTTTATGGGGATATTTGGAGAACTCAATTGACTTGATCCATGTTTTTGGACTGTGGGTGGAAACCGGAGAACCCGGAGGAACCGGGAATCCCTAGTGCTGAGAGGCAAACCTGTTAACCACTAAGCCACCGTGCTACCCGCCTACAAACATACTATAACAAAAAAAACACACAAGTGCCTTTATTAAAAGCATAAATGTTAATGATCTGGTCTTCTTCTATAACGCTGATCACTGATTGACAGGTTTCCGGTGTCTCTTACAATCAAATACTGTCATCTGCCACCAAACAATAAATTCATAAAGTCTTAAACATCAACCATATACAATGTTGTACATTACACAATAAAATAACGTACCTCACTGATGAACAATGAATATGTACTCTATAGATCAAAATTAAAAAATAATTGGAAATATAATTATTAATTTTTAATAAAAGTAGCCAGCAATAATTCCTGACACCTTTTACATTTAAGTTTTCCACTAAAATGTTTTGTTCATCACACAATTTGGAACAAGAGGGTTGGATTTTGTCTACAAATACTGTGTAAGAATAAACTTTGTTTAGAGTAACCTGCACAACCTCTCGTGCCTTATTTCTTTATTATTTACATTTACATTTAGTCATTTAGCAGACGCTTTTATCCAAAGCGACTTACAAATGAGAACACCACAAGTCAGAAGCCATGGAGAAAACCAACTATACTGTAAGTTCATCAAACCTGATTGTTATGCGAAGCTGTTATTTATTATAAACTGTACATATCTGAACTATGTTATATTATATGTAGATTATTGTAGATATATTGTAGCTGGGACTGACAGGTATATGTGGGATGTCAATTGACACTCGAGCGGCAGAATTCTGTGGTTTATTAACAGAAATGGGTTTTAAACTACCAGATGAGTGATCTAAAGATAAAACATGAGAATCAAATTCACTTCAATGAGAGATGAAAATCTTCTGTTTAAATCATAAGTCAGTGGTTTCTCAAGAAATGTTAAGGAAATTTGAGCCTTCATCTAAAAGCAGTTACAGTGTAGTTCTACCTCCAAACAGTTGGTGGCGGTATTGCATTAATTTTAAACGTTTCCCGCCAGGAAATTAAGTTGAGGAATACAAACAAAAGGCAAACAGAAGCAGTTGTGTGCTGAGAGTTCTGAAGAACTTTAAATGAATTTGTTTTAATCTGTATATTATTACCAGAAGTGTAAGCTTTTCAACTGTTTTGTAATGTAATGGGAGTGGTAGCTGAGTGGTTTGGGTGTTGGGCTGTCAATCTGAAGGTTGGGGGTTCAAATCCCAGGTCCACTGAAGTTACCAATGTGGGTCCTTGAGCAAGACCCTTAACCCTCATTGCTCCAGGGATGTTGTGATTAACCCTGTGTTCACCTTGTAAGTCGCTTTGGATAAAAGCGTCTGCTAAATGACCCAATTTTATGTTTGATCATTTGAACAATAAAACAGACAACAGGAACATGTCATAAGTTTATACCACAGAAGGGGGCAGGAAGGCAGGAGCACATGGTGGAGGCGTTTTGAGATCCAGATGTCGGATGTTCTCACAAGACAAAGGGAGTTTTATCTGGTGGGTTGAGTTTTACACAAACACACAGAAGGAGGACAGTCCACCTAAAGATTATATACAGACACGACCTCTGAGAACTGAGAGCTCTCTCATCGATTGTGGTTTTCTGTCATTGATGATTTTTCTGAACACTGTTTGGTTTTTATTCAGTAACTCGCTTTAAATTATTTTGGAACGAAACCGCCGACTTCTGCCTGTTTATTGGAACATAACAGAAGATAAAGTCCAGTTCAACACTGAAGGTGAGGTCTTTATTAAACTCCCTGAATAATTATAGTGTTCGAAAACCTGTTCGAAGATTTCAGAACTTGTTCTTTCTTGTTATTTTTGCATTATATTGATAACTTAAAGGATTTTTGTGAATGCAGTGTAATTAGGAGTAAAATATTTGTGTACAACCTTTGTATCTCTCTCTCTCTCTCTCTCTCTCTCTCTCTCTCTCTCTCTCTCTCTATATATATATATATATATAAATAGATAGATTCATAATATATTTCAGGAAGAAATTAGAATAAAGATGTCCAAACTGGACAAGAACCTCATGTAACAAAGCATAAGGGCTTATGTAGAGGAGATGTGGCTCAGTGATCGAGAACTTGCTTTCAGTGTTCTGCATTTCCATCAAGAGAACTCTATAGCTGCTTCTGCTTATAATATTATATAATCTTGATTAATGTTGATTAAGGAAGTTTACATCTCATGTCTTTAATATTACATCTGTATGTGTTTTTTAAAAAAAAAATCTTGTTATATATATATATATTCATATATATTCATTTTCAGGGCGGCACAGTGGTTTAGTGGTTAGCACGTTCGCCTCTCAGCGACAGGAATTCCTGGTTCGAATTCTAATGGAGTTTCACAATGGTGGTTCTTCCTGTGTCCGCATGGGTTTCCTTCCTCTGTCCAAAAACATGGATCAAGTCAATTAAATTTTCCAAATTGCCCCATATAGAGTGTGTGTCAGTGAGTGTGTGCCCAGTGATAGATATCTGCCCAGCGCCTGAGATGTTCTCCCCTGGATGACATGGGGGACCCCCCCCCCACCTCAATAGAGGATGAAGCTGCAGATAATGGATGGATATATACAGTATATTCACACACAGCACTAACAGATTCGAAACTATATCCTGTTCTGCCCTCTAGTGTATTTCATTAGGAATTACACATGTCTTGGTCTGTAAATATAATAATTTATTGTGTAAAACATTCTACAATAAAATCAGATTGTAGATAAGGCTAAAAACAGAATGAATAAAACTGATTATCCCAATCGGAGGACTTTCTGATGTGATAATGATATAACGAGGTTCAGCAAGTTCTCTCCACCTCTTGGTTCTGTCTGCACTTAATTATAAAGATTACAGAAACACCATGATCCACTGCACTGTAAAACATTATAGGACAGTCTGCAGGATTAGATTTGTTGCATTGTGTGTTCTGTTAGCTTAGTACAGTAATTCTCAATTATTTTCTGTTAAGCCCCCCCTAGGAAGAATTTTTTGTGCCCCCCATCCCCCCCCCACACACACACACGCACGCACACTCCCCCCCCCCCCCCCCATGACATTTTTTTTTTTTTTTTTAATCAAAATGAGGAAGGGCGGCACGGTGGCTTAGTGGTTAGCACGTTCACCTCTCAGCACTAGGGATTCCCGGTTCGAATCCCCATCTGGGTGGATTTTCCATGTTCTCCCCGTGTCTGCGTGGGTTTCCTCCGGGTTCTCCGGTTTCCACCCACAGTCCAAAAACATGGATCAAGTCAATTGAGTTCTCCAAATTGCCCCATAAAGAGTGTGTATGTGTGCGTGTCTGTGTGAGTGAGTGTGTGCCCAGCGATAGCTTAGCGCCCTGTCCTGGGTGTATCTGCCCAGCGCCCTAAACATTCTCCCCTGGATGGGCATGGGGAAACCCACCGCGACGCTAATATAGGATAAAGCGGAAGGGAATGAATGAATGAATGATAATGAGGAAGTCAGAACTAATGTCTCCAACACGCCCGTTTTTGCAGCGCACAGCTTTTCTGAAGTTGCTTTCATAAAGCAGGCTTGATGATTGCTGGCTATACGCGGCACGTTTATGATTAAAAAACTCAAGCGGCTTATCAGCGTGATTGGGGTGTAATGTCTTTAAGTGACGCCTTCATTTATTTGGCTTCATGCTGTCCGCTGCCAACATTTTAAGACACAAGACACACTGGTCTTTCTTCGTCTCCCACCTTAGTTACAGTGAAGCCAAGTGCAACATTCGCTTCGTCATTTAGATTTTGGTTGACTTTTGCTGCTCTCATCTTCGTCTCTCTCCACCTTTGTCTCCGCCATCTCTGTTTTTCCATGTTGTCTTTTGAGGGTTTGTTCAGTACACTTAATATTACTTGCTCTGTGATTTCTTGTTATGCGCCCCCCCAGGCACCACACTGCACCCCCCCAGGGGGGCGCGCCCCACTCTGTGCATTATATGCAGATTAAATAATGTCCAGATGACTGGATTAATATCTGATCGATAAATCCTCTCAGTCTGATTGAACCTTCTTCCACACTGATTAAAAAAGTTCTTAAAAAAGTGCTCTTAAAGCTTTAGTTAATTAAAATTCAGGTTAACCACTTAATATAACAATTTCAAGTTAATGAAATGCCTGTTTATTTGTTTAAAACCGCCACACTCTTAGTGTTTACTGAAAAAGAATAATGGGACAGTCAACAGGAACATGTCATATATTCATACCACTAAAGAGGGCAGGGAGCAGGACCAGATGGCAGATGTTTTCATGATAAAAAAGACTTGTCTGGAGGGACACGCAGAGACGAAGCAAGTCTGTTGTTTATAGTATTAATAACTATAACTGTTAATGTGACTGTACTGTAATCTGAAACAATTTACATTACTGTATTTTCCGGACTATAAGGCGTACCTAGAAGCCTAAAATGTTCCCAGAAATCAGACGTGCGCCTTATACGTGTACGGCGTTCCAAATCTATAAAAGTATTGTTGTGCGACTGGGTGTTTTTTTTCCACACATCACCGTCACTGCTGAAAAAGCAGAGTGAAGAAAATTAATTTGGAGCTTGCCGTCATTCCGGGAGGATTAAATAAAAAACTCCAACCACTGGCCATTGGCGTAAACAGGGCGTTTAAAGTAAAGTTGCGGGCGGCGTGGGAGTGATGGATGATAGACGGCGAACACACATTTATTAAACTTAGGAGGCAGCGGCGGGCGAGTTACGCCAGCGTCTGTGAATGGATTGTGGATACCTGGGCTAAGGTTTCTGCTGTAACCGTTGTCCAAGCTTTCGCGAAAGCCGGCATCATTGCTGAACAGCCGCCTGGCGACGAGACTGACTCAGACATTGATGAGGGGGAACCCGGGGTGATGGATTTGTGGGAGAAGAGTGATTAAAAATAATGTAAATAAAAAAAAATATATATATAAAAAAAAAAATATATATATATATATATATAAAAAAGTGTTTTGTCAAGTAGTAGAATAAACTTCAATTATATATCACCATTTTGCGTCCTTTACTTTTCTTGTAGATCGTATGTTTTAGCAAGTGCCATACAGCCGTACAGAATAAGTACCGTACAGAAATAGAGTCCGTAATTGAGACTGCGCCTTATAGTACGGTGCGCCTTATACGTGGGTCAAATACAGAAATGGACCCCGTAATTCAGACTGCGCCTTATAATACGGTGCGTCTTATGGTCTGGAAAATACGGTACATATTTACATTGTCATGTAGCAAACGCTCTCATCCAAAGCGACTTACAAATGAGAACATTAAAAATCAGAAGTTATGCAGAAAACCAACTACACTGTAAATTAATCAAACCTGATTGTTATTTGATGCTGCCCCCCCCCCTTTTTATTTTTATTTATTTATTTTTTTACAACAGGTATTTGTTAAAGAGATGCATCTTCAGTAGTTTCTTAAAACTGCTTAGTGATTCTGCCTTACGGACAGAGTTGGGAAGATGGTTCCAGCATTTTGCAGTGGTGAATGCCACGGAGTGAGAATTAGCTCCTCGGTGAGGTATTTTGAAAAGATAGAGTGACGATAGGAGGGGGAAGATCCAGAAATGGTTCTGTAGGCCAGAGTTAGTGAGTTGTACTGAATGCGAACAGCTACAGGGAGCCAATGGAGGGAAATGAGTAATGTAGTGACATGAGTTTTCTTGGGCTGTTTAAACACAAGTCAGGCTGCAGAGTTTTGAATTAGTTGAAGAGGTCTGATTGTGGAAGCTGGGAGACCGGCAAGTAGCGCATTGCAATAATCAAGCCGGGATAGGACTAGGGCTTGAACAAGCAGTTGGGTAGCATGTGCAATCAAGAAGGGTCTGATCTGCCTTATGTTGTAAAGAAGGAATCTGCAGGAACGGGCAGTTTTGATAATATGAACAGAAAGTTTAAGGTGGGAGTCTATTGTGAAACCAAGGTTCCGGACGGAATCGGTTGGGGAGATTGTGGAGCCGTCAATTTGGAAGGTCAGGTCGTGATGGATTGAGGGTTTAGCTGAGATAATGAGAAGCTCTTTTTTTTCAAAATTTAATTTGAGATGACGGGCCTTCATCCAAACATATCAAATGAGTGAGGCATTTGAGGCAAATGAGTGAGGCAGGCATATATCCGATTTGAGATGGTGGTGTCGTCAGGGGCAAAAGACAGATGAAGCTGAGTGTCATCAGCATAGCAGTGGTAAGAGAAACCATGCGCCTGCATGACTGTGCTCAGTGATGTCATGTATAGTGAGAAGAGGAGAGGACCAAGTACAGAGCCCTGAGGCACACCAGTAATGTGGTAACGTGTGAGGTAACATGTTCCATAACCTTGGAGCATAAACAGAGAAAGCACAGTCACCTTTCTGTTTTAGACGAGTCCTAGGAAAAGCCAGCGAGTTCTGTGTGGCTGATGTTTGATCATTGAGTGCTTTAAAAACGAATAAAAGCACTTTAAATTGGATCATATACTGAACAGCCAGCCAGTGAAGTGATGCTAGGACAGGTGTAATGTGAGCTCTTTTTTTGGTGTTGGTTAGCAACCTTGCTGCCGCATTTTGAACCACCTGTAAACGCTGCACTAAAGAATGATTAATCCCAGTGTACAATGAATTACAGTAATCAATTCTGGATGAAATAAAAGCATGAATAACTTTTTCCAGATCCAAAAAACAGAGATATGGCTTGATCTTTGCTATATTCCTGAGCTGGAAAAAGCTATTCCTTACAATCAAATTGATTTGCTTGTCCAGTCTAAGGTTCGAATCGAGGACAACACCGAGGTTTTTAACAAAGGATTTGACACAGGCTGACAATTGACCAAGGTTGTCCCAAATGCTTAAAACATTCTAGTAAAAAATTACAATGTGTAAAGTTGTCAGTTAGGATGTGTAACATATCAAATTTAGCCACAGCGTGTTGACACAAGGAAAAGATGTCTATATATAAAATATATTTTACAGACAGAGACTAATGTCTTAAAATCCTAACACACACACACACACACACACACACACACACACACTGAGTAATTGGTTATAAATATAAAGCATGGTTTCTTGTTTATTTAGAAACTTGAGCAGTTCAGAGTATGTAACTGCCAACAAACAAGAAGAGAAAGAAAAGAAGAATGAAAGACAGAAGCACCTCACGAACTGCAGCTTTGCTTACTTTAATTATCATCATCATCATCAGATTAAATGCGGTTCCCCATGCTCATCCAGGGGAGAACGTCTCGGGCGCTGGGCAGATAGACCCAGGACAGGGCGCCAATCCATCGCTGGGCACACACTCACTCTATATGGGGCAATTTTTTTGAGAATTCAATTGACTTAATCTATGTTTTTGAACTGTGGGAGGAAACCGGAGAACCCGGAGGAAACCCACGCAGATGGGGATTCGAACCGGGAATCCCTAGTGCTGAGAAGAGAACATGCCAGCCACTAAGCCACCGTGCAGCCTGATGCATCATTGTTTAAAATATTAACAACATTAAGGGTTTATATAAATGATCAGTTATCAGAGATAATACAGTATAAAGTTCCATGTTTAGGATTTTCGTTCTTATACTTACTCTGTCGTCATAACAATCCACTTAATTCAACAAAAAAATCCTTCCTTCCTTTCTTGTGTAGGGCTGCAACAACAAATCGATAAAAATCGATTATCCAAAGTATCGATAATGAATTTCTACTATTAACTAAATAATAATTCAAGGAGAAACTATTGTTTCACGTCAACTTGAACAGATTCAAAAGACAAAATAGCAAGTCTGTGGAAAATATATTTTTTCTTGTTGGAGAAATAACGTCAACATCAGTGCATTCGTGAAAGTTAAAAAGACATCTTTCTGCCTACAGGAAAATATTTTGCAGCGTGAACATGAGCACATCCACAGAGAAAAAAGATGGAAAGCCATATCTTTGCTCACAATGTGGAAAGAGTTTTACTCAGCGGACAAGTTTTAAAGAGCACGAGCGCATTCACACAGGAAAGAAACCACATTCCTGCTTAGAGTGTGGAAAAGTTTTAATCAGAAGAGTGATCTTAAACGACATCGTCATATTCACACGGAAGTGAAACCATATACAGTGGTGTGAAAAAGTGTTTGCCCCCTTCCTCATTTCCTGTTTTTTTGCATGTTTGTCACACTTAAATGTTTCGGAACATCAAACCAATTTAAACAATAGTCAAGGACAACACAAGTAAACACAAAATGCAATTTGTAAATGAAGGTGTTTATTATTAAAGGAGAAAAAAAATCCAAACCATCATGGCCCTGTGTGAAAAAGTGATTACCCCCCTAAACCTAATAACTGGTTGGGGCACCCTTAGCAGCAACAACGGCAACCAAGCATTTGCGATAACTTGCAATGAGTCTTTTACAGCATTCTGGAGGAATTTTGGCCCACTCATCTTTGCAGAATTGTTCTAATTCAGTTACATTAGAGGGTTTTCGAGCATGAACGGCCTTTTTAAGGTCATACCACAACATCTCAATAGGATTCAGGTCAGGATTTTGGCTAGACCACTCCAAAGTCTTCATTTTGTTTTATTTCAGCCATTCAGAGGTGGACTTGCTGGTGTGTTTAGGATCATTGTCCTGCTGCAGAACCCAAGTTCGTTTCAGCTTGAGTTCACGAACAGATGGTCGGACATTCTCCTTCAGAATCTTTTGGTAGACAGCTGAATTCATAGTTCCATTTATCACAGCAAGTCTTCCAGGTCCTGACGCAGCAAAACAGCCCCAGACCATCACACTACCACCACCATATTTTACTGTTGGTATAATGTTCTTTTTGTGAAATGCAGTGTTCCTTTTATACCAGATGTAATGGGACACACACCTTCCAATGAGTTCCACTTTTGTCTCATCGGTCCACAGAATGTTTTCCCAAAAGTGTTGGGGATCATCAAGATGCGTTTTGGAAAAATTGAGACGAGCTTTAATGTTCTTTTTGCTCAGCAGTGGTTTTCTTCTTGGAACTCTGTCATGCAGGCCATTTTTGCCCAGTCTTTTTCTGATGGTGGAGGCATGAACGCTGACCTTAACTGAGGCAAGTGAGGCCTGCAGTTCTTTGGATGTTGTTGTGGGGTCTTTTGTGACCTCTTGGATGAGTCGTCGCTGCGCTCTTGGGGTAATTTTGGGCGGACGGCCACTCCTGGGAAGGTTCACCACTGTTCCATGTCTTCGCCATTTGTGGATAATGGCTCTCACTGTGGTTCGCTGGATTCCCAAAGCTTTGGAAATGGCTTTATAACCATTTCCAGACTGACAGATCTCAATTACTTTATTTCTCAATTGTTCCTGAATTTCTTTGGATCTCGGCATGATGTGTAGCTTTTAAGGATCTTTTGGTGGACTTTACTGTGTCAGGCAGCTCCTATTTAAGTGATGTCTTGATTGAGAACAGGTGTGGCAATAATTAGGCCTGGGTGTGGCTAGAGAAATTGAACTCAGGTGTTAAAAAACCACAGTTATAGTATGTTTTAACAAGGGGGCAATCACTTTTTCACCCAGGGCCTCGGCTAGCTCAGCCCTAGAGATATGCCTTGCTCCCCCAGTAGCAAGGACATCTCTGATGTGGCTTTTAGGATCTTTTGGTGACCTTACTAGTGTCAGCGAGTAGCCAAGATAAAACCCCCCCCCCCCTCCCCCTGACACAAAAAGAGGTGGCCTGCTACTGTGACCGTCCTGTCTCCTCAGGGGCTGCACAACCCCGTACCCCTCCGTGAGAATCCCGGAGAAGAATAGGTTCTCAGCACCCCCCTTGCCGTTCGTAAGAAGCGAATAAATGGGGCGCCTTGTTTGCCGTGAGGCGCGACCCATGTCTGCAGAGGAAGAGATCCTGGTGTTTAATGGAACGCGGCGTGCTGCGGCCGCCGCTGACCAACACAACACTTCGGCTCCTACTTTGCATAGACGGGAGGTTGGAGAGACCCGCCCCAATCAATCGGCTGGTCAGGACGTGCCCTAGGCTGTATCCCAACATGCGAGATCCCTAGAAGGCGCTGGCCGAGGGTCAATCGGGCGACAACAACATCATGTCGTCTGAGTATATCACCCCTATATCCCTGGTGTACATCCGCTGGAGTTCCGCGGCTCTGCACATCCCCTTGTTGGGCTCCGAGGTGGGTGGGGAGTAGGGGTGATGAATCACGTTCCTATTAATATGGATAAATCAACTAACAAACGAAAACTACTAGACCTGGACATTTCCTTTAGGAATAACGATAATGCTCGGTATTAAACGACAACTGGCAACGGTTCATACTATTGGAATCCGAAACACAGGACTTTCCCCTGTCAAAACTATCTCCGTTTGCAATCCATAAAGGAATACTTGGCATGGCTGGAACAGTAAAGAACATCAGGAAGCTGAGGTCCGGCCAAATTCTTGTAGAATGCGCTAAGAAAATTCAGATGGAAAATCTCCTCCGCACGACAGAAATAGCTGGTGTTAAAATAAAGACGAAACCACACCCTACGCTAAACAGTAGCAAAGGGGTCATCCGGACTAAGGAACTGGAAGGGATGGAGGATGCCGAAATTTCAGCTGAACTCAGTAGTCAAGGGATAACGGACGTCAGACGTATCGTCATCAAAAGGCAAGATCGTACCATTAGAACCAACACCTTCATCTTAACCTTTAATAGACCACAGCCGGCGGAGAAGATAGACATCGGGTACCTGAAAGTCCCGGTAGAGTTATACATCCCTTCCCCGCTGAGATGTTTCAAATGCCAAAAATTCGGACACGGTTCCCAGAGCTGCAGAGGCCAAGCCACCTGTTGCAACTGTGGGGAAGCAGATCATGGACCAGGATGCCAAGAGACCCCAAAGTGTATAAATTGCCAAGGAAACCACAGCGCTACCTCAAAGGTATGCCCGACATGGATAAAAGAAAAGGAGATCCAAAAGATTAAACATACACAAAAGATCAGTTACCCGGACGCAAGAAAATTAGCTGAAAGCACAATTTCATTCAAACTCCCAAAATCATACGCTGTAGCAGTCAAAACAACAACGGAAAGCAGCTGCCAAACGAACATAACATGGATATCAGGAGACAAATCGCAACTAATTTCAAGCGCTAAAAACACCCTACAGACCAGAAGTAAAACAACATACCGAAACAAACACCAGAATCGGACCCCGGAGGGAAAACCAAAATAAAACCAACCATCCAACACAAGACAAATCAAGAAAGTAACAAAAACAAGGAGGAAAGCATTAAAGACATTGAAATGACAGAGCCACTGAAAGCACACCCAAGAAACCCATCACCTAGAGGAAGAATCAAACAAATCAACCCTATACCACCTACATAATGAAGAAAGAAATCATCATACAATGGAATTGCAGAGGACTGAAAGCAAACTTTACCGAATTACAAAGGCTCGCTTCAACTCTACACCCAGTTGCTATCTGCCTTCAGGAGACTCTGATCACCTCCCCCAACTTCATAAACCTCAAGGGATTTACCATATATAATACACCCGGACCTCCTTCGCAACGACCAATCGGAGGCACAGCCATATTGGTTAAACACAACACCATACATAGTCAAATTTTTATCCAATCCAATATACAAGCAACAGCAATACGTATCTCCCTCTCCAGACCCATTACACTGTGTTCAATCTACATTCCCCCAAACAGCCACATTACAATAAGCAATCTGGAAGACTTACTGAACCAGCTAACACCACCGCTCCTCCTCCTGGGCGATCTTAACGGCAAAAACCCACTATGGGGAGGAAACAAATTAAACCCAAGAGGTAAACTTATAGAAGACCTGATCAACAGAAAAGACCTGTGCTTATTAAACGACGGCACGAATACCTTCCTCCACTCAGCCCATGGAACATACTCGGCAATAGATTTATCCATCAGCTCACCAGAAATTCTCCTAGATTGCAAATGGAAGGTGGTGGATGACCTTTGCGGAAGCGACCACTTCCCAATCACGGTAACGCTATCATCTGGTCACATACACCTAAACACCAAGAAATGGCTACTAAAAAAAGCCAACTGGACTCATTTTGAACGGCTTTGCGGGAATGATCTTAACCCACCCAAAAAGAGTAGCACAGATCCTATAGTATGGTTCACAAGGACACTGCTAGAGGTAGCGAGGAAAGCCATCCCGTCCTCTAAACCGAAGTTCCATAAGCACCAAAACCCATGGTTCAATGAAAAGTGCAAGACAGTCATAAAAAAACGGAAAAAAGCAGAAAAACACTTCAACATACACCCAACAACCGAAAACCTCACTAGATTAAAAATCACCAGAGCCATAGCCCGCAGGACCATAAATGCGGAAAAAAAACAAACATGGGAGAACTTCGTTTCCGGGTTAAAGATAAATTCATCATCAAGATGCGTATGGAACATGTTAAAGAGCATGCAGAACAAAGGCAGCAACATACAAATACAGCATATCAAACAATATGACACCCTCCTAACATCTGAACAAGATATTGCAGAAGCACTGGCAGAAACTTTTGAAAGAAATTCATCTGAAGCAAACTGCCTTCCAGAATTTCAAAAAATCCGAGAAGCACAGGAGAAACAACATCTCCTTTTTCACTCCCATAACCATGAACCATACAACAAACCATTCACAATAGAGGAACTCATAACAGCCATAAAAAATTCACATGACACTGCTGCAGGCCCGGACAGTATTCATTATCAATTTCTAAAACACCTCCCACATAATGCACAAATAACCCTACTTAACTGCATAAACGAAATATGGCTGTCTGGCAACATACCTATATCCTGGAAGGAAGCAACCATAATCCCTATCCCCAAACCAGGGAAAAATCATCAGGACCCAAATAGCTACCGGCCTATAGCCCTAACAAGTTGTCTTTGCAAGACAGTAGAAAGAATGGTGAACCGTAGACTGGTGTGGTACCTGGAGAAGTATAAAAAAATCAACAAGTTCCAGAGTGGGTTCCGAAAAGGGAGAGGCACAATGGATCACTTAACTAGGATTGAAACATTTATCAGGGATCGATTTCTAAATAAACAACACGTCATAGCAGTCTTCTTCGACCTGGAGAAAGCGTATGACACAACGTGGAAATACGGAATCTTACAAGACATGCACCAAATGGGACTGCGTGGACGACTGCCCTTATTCATTAAAAACTTTCTAACAGGTAGAAGGTTTAGAGTGAAAGTAAATAATACCTATTCGAAACACCACACCCAAGAGCTAGGAGTCCCCCAAGGTGCATCCTGTCCGTTACCCTTTTTAACATAAAGATCAATAGTATTATACAAGCCATTGACCCAAACATCATGTCCTGCCTTTATGTGGACGACTTGTGCATTTGCAGCAGCAGCAGTCACATGCCAACACTGGAAAAAAAATGCAACAGGCAATAAATAACATTCACAAATGGTCCATTAGAAACGGATTCAAAATTTCCAAAACAAAAACCACAATTAACCACTTCTGCCATATAAGATCGCTCCACCCCGACCCAGACCTATTTCTGGATGGAGAGCTCATAAAGATCGAGAAGGAGACCAAGTTCTTAGGCTTAATTATGGACAACAAACTTTCCTTCATTCCCCATATCCAATATTTAAAGAAGAAATCACAGAAAGCACTAAACATATTAAAAGTTTTGGCTAACACTAGATGGGGAGCAGAATATTCACTGTTGAAGCACATCTTCAAGTCAATTATCCAATCACGCCTGGACTACGGTAGCTTCATTAACGGCGCAACCAGGACATCATACACTAAACCACTTTTGTCTCATCGGTCCACAGAATGTTTTCCCAAAAGTGTTGGGGATCATCAAGATGCGTTTTGGAAAAATTGAGACGAGCTTTAATGTTCTTTTTGCTCAGCAGTGGTTTTCTTCTTGGAACTCTGTCATGCAGGCCATTTTTGCCCAGTCTTTTTCTGATGGTGGAGGCATGAACGCTGACCTTAACTGAGGCAAGTGAGGCCTGCAGTTCTTTGGATGTTGTTGTGGGGTCTTTTGTGACCTCTTGGATGAGTCGTCGCTGCGCTCTTGGGGTAATTTTGGGCGGACGGCCACTCCTGGGAAGGTTCACCACTGTTCCATGTCTTCGCCATTTGTGGATAATGGCTCTCACTGTGGTTCGCTGGATTCCCAAAGCTTTGGAAATGGCTTTATAACCATTTCCAGACTGACAGATCTCAATTACTTTATTTCTCAATTGTTCCTGAATTTCTTTGGATCTCGGCATGATGTGTAGCTTTTAAGGATCTTTTGGTGGACTTTACTGTGTCAGGCAGCTCCTATTTAAGTGATGTCTTGATTGAGAACAGGTGTGGCAATAATTAGGCCTGGGTGTGGCTAGAGAAATTGAACTCAGGTGTTAAAAAACCACAGTTATAGTATGTTTTAACAAGGGGGCAATCACTTTTTCACCCAGGGCCTCGGCTAGCTCAGCCCTAGAGATATGCCTTGCTCCCCCAGTAGCAAGGACATCTCGCGAGTAGCCAAGATAAAACCCCCCCCTCCCCCTGACACAAAACAGGTGGCCTGCTACTGTGACCGTCCTGTCTCCTCAGGGGCTGCACAACCCCGTACCCCTCCGTGAGAATCCCGGAGAAGAATAGGTTCTCAGCACCCCCCTTGCCGTTCGTAAGAAGCGAATAAATGGGGCGCCTTGTTTGCCGTGAGGCGCGACCCATGTCTGCAGAGGAAGAGATCCTGGTGTTTAATGGAACGCGGCGTGCTGCGGCCGCCGCTGACCAACACAACACTTCGGCTCCTACTTTGCATAGACGGGAGGTTGGAGAGACCCGCCCCAATCAATCGGCTGGTCAGGACGTGCCCTAGGCTGTATCCCAACATGCGAGATCCCTAGAAGGCGCTGGCCGAGGGTCAATCGGGCGACAACAACATCATGTCGTCTGAGTATATCACCCCTATATCCCTGGTGTACATCCGCTGGAGTTCCGCGGCTCTGCACATCCCCTTGTTGGGCTCCGAGGTGGGTGGGGAGTAGGGGTGATGAATCACGTTCCTATTAATATGGATAAATCAACTAACAAACGAAAACTACTAGACCTGGACATTTCCTTTAGGAATAACGATAATGGCTCGGTATTAAACGACAACTGGCAACGGTTCATACTATTGGAATCCGAAACACAGGACTTTCCCCTGTCAAAACTATCTCCGTTTGCAATCCATAAAGGAATACTTGGCATGGCTGGAACAGTAAAGAACATCAGGAAGCTGAGGTCCGGCCAAATTCTTGTAGAATGCGCTAAGAAAATTCAGATGGAAAATCTCCTCCGCACGACAGAAATAGCTGGTGTTAAAATAAAGACGAAACCACACCCTACGCTAAACAGTAGCAAAGGGGTCATCCGGACTAAGGAACTGGAAGGGATGGAGGATGCCGAAATTTCAGCTGAACTCAGTAGTCAAGGGATAACGGACGTCAGACGTATCGTCATCAAAAGGCAAGATCGTACCATTAGAACCAACACCTTCATCTTAACCTTTAATAGACCACAGCCGGCGGAGAAGATAGACATCGGGTACCTGAAAGTCCCGGTAGAGTTATACATCCCTTCCCCGCTGAGATGTTTCAAATGCCAAAAATTCGGACACGGTTCCCAGAGCTGCAGAGGCCAAGCCACCTGTTGCAACTGTGGGGAAGCAGATCATGGACCAGGATGCCAAGAGACCCCAAAGTGTATAAATTGCCAAGGAAACCACAGCGCTACCTCAAAGGTATGCCCGACATGGATAAAAGAAAAGGAGATCCAAAAGATTAAACATACACAAAAGATCAGTTACCCGGACGCAAGAAAATTAGCTGAAAGCACAATTTCATTCAAACTCCCAAAATCATACGCTGTAGCAGTCAAAACAACAACGGAAAGCAGCTGCCAAACGAACATAACATGGATATCAGGAGACAAATCGCAACTAATTTCAAGCGCTAAAAACACCCTACAGACCAGAAGTAAAACAAACATACCGAAACAAACACCAGAATCGGACCCCGGAGGGAAAACCAAAATAAAACCAACCATCCAACACAAGACAAATCAAGAAAGTAACAAAAACAAGGAGGAAAGCATTAAAGACATTGAAATGACAGAGCCACTGAAAGCACACCCAAGAAACCCATCACCTAGAGGAAGAATCAAACAAATCAACCCTATACCACCTACATAATGAAGAAAGAAATCATCATACAATGGAATTGCAGAGGACTGAAAGCAAACTTTACCGAATTACAAAGGCTCGCTTCAACTCTACACCCAGTTGCTATCTGCCTTCAGGAGACTCTGATCACCTCCCCCAACTTCATAAACCTCAAGGGATTTACCATATATAATACACCCGGACCTCCTTCGCAACGACCAATCGGAGGCACAGCCATATTGGTTAAACACAACACCATACATAGTCAAATTTTTATCCAATCCAATATACAAGCAACAGCAATACGTATCTCCCTCTCCAGACCCATTACACTGTGTTCAATCTACATTCCCCCAAACAGCCACATTACAATAAGCAATCTGGAAGACTTACTGAACCAGCTAACACCACCGCTCCTCCTCCTGGGCGATCTTAACGGCAAAAACCCACTATGGGGAGGAAACAAATTAAACCCAAGAGGTAAACTTATAGAAGACCTGATCAACAGAAAAGACCTGTGCTTATTAAACGACGGCACGAATACCTTCCTCCACTCAGCCCATGGAACATACTCGGCAATAGATTTATCCATCAGCTCACCAGAAATTCTCCTAGATTGCAAATGGAAGGTGGTGGATGACCTTTGCGGAAGCGACCACTTCCCAATCACGGTAACGCTATCATCTGGTCACATACACCTAAACACCAAGAAATGGCTACTAAAAAAAGCCAACTGGACTCATTTTGAACGGCTTTGCGGGAATGATCTTAACCCACCCAAAAAGAGTAGCACAGATCCTATAGTATGGTTCACAAGGACACTGCTAGAGGTAGCGAGGAAAGCCATCCCGTCCTCTAAACCGAAGTTCCATAAGCACCAAAACCCATGGTTCAATGAAAAGTGCAAGACAGTCATAAAAAAACGGAAAAAAGCAGAAAAACACTTCAACATACACCCAACAACCGAAAACCTCACTAGATTAAAAATCACCAGAGCCATAGCCCGCAGGACCATAAATGCGGAAAAAAAAAAAAAACATGGGAGAACTTCGTTTCCGGGTTAAAGATAAATTCATCATCAAGATGCGTATGGAACATGTTAAAGAGCATGCAGAACAAAGGCAGCAACATACAAATACAGCATATCAAACAATATGACACCCTCCTAACATCTGAACAAGATATTGCAGAAGCACTGGCAGAAACTTTTGAAAGAAATTCATCTGAAGCAAACTGCCTTCCAGAATTTCAAAAAATCCGAGAAGCACAGGAGAAACAACATCTCCTTTTTCACTCCCATAACCATGAACCATACAACAAACCATTCACAATAGAGGAACTCATAACAGCCATAAAAAATTCACATGACACTGCTGCAGGCCCGGACAGTATTCATTATCAATTTCTAAAACACCTCCCACATAATGCACAAATAACCCTACTTAACTGCATAAACGAAATATGGCTGTCTGGCAACATACCTATATCCTGGAAGGAAGCAACCATAATCCCTATCCCCAAACCAGGGAAAAATCATCAGGACCCAAATAGCTACCGGCCTATAGCCCTAACAAGTTGTCTTTGCAAGACAGTAGAAAGAATGGTGAACCGTAGACTGGTGTGGTACCTGGAGAAGTATAAAAAAATCAACAAGTTCCAGAGTGGGTTCCGAAAAGGGAGAGGCACAATGGATCACTTAACTAGGATTGAAACATTTATCAGGGATCGATTTCTAAATAAACAACACGTCATAGCAGTCTTCTTCGACCTGGAGAAAGCGTATGACACAACGTGGAAATACGGAATCTTACAAGACATGCACCAAATGGGACTGCGTGGACGACTGCCCTTATTCATTAAAAACTTTCTAACAGGTAGAAGGTTTAGAGTGAAAGTAAATAATACCTATTCGAAACACCACACCCAAGAGCTAGGAGTCCCCCAAGGGTGCATCCTGTCCGTTACCCTTTTTAACATAAAGATCAATAGTATTATACAAGCCATTGACCCAAACATCATGTCCTGCCTTTATGTGGACGACTTGTGCATTTGCAGCAGCAGCAGTCACATGCCAACACTGGAAAAAAAAATGCAACAGGCAATAAATAACATTCACAAATGGTCCATTAGAAACGGATTCAAAATTTCCAAAACAAAAACCACAATTAACCACTTCTGCCATATAAGATCGCTCCACCCCGACCCAGACCTATTTCTGGATGGAGAGCTCATAAAGATCGAGAAGGAGACCAAGTTCTTAGGCTTAATTATGGACAACAAACTTTCCTTCATTCCCCATATCCAATATTTAAAGAAGAAATCACAGAAAGCACTAAACATATTAAAAGTTTTGGCTAACACTAGATGGGGAGCAGAATATTCACTGTTGAAGCACATCTTCAAGTCAATTATCCAATCACGCCTGGACTACGGTAGCTTCATTAACGGCGCAACCAGGACATCATACACTAAACCGATCAACACCATCATTCACCAAGGCCTAAGATTGTGCACGGGAGCATTCAGGACTACACCGGTCAACAGTCTATACGTCGAATCAAATGAACCACCTCCACACCTCAGAAGACTTCAACTAGCCCTACAATTCGCCATTAAAACATACGGTAACAAGGAAAACCCAACATACCAAGCCATCTCCAGCAACAAATACCAAAAAATGTACGAGAAAAAAACAAATACAATCAAACCCCTTGGATTACGGATTCAAGCAAACCTGATAGAACTAAACATAGATATGGACACTATAAGTAAAACACCAAACCTGACAGCCCCATGGGAACTTAAAAAACCAAAAATCTTACTGGAACTAACAGGAAACCATAAAACAACCACTCACCCTAATGACTATAAAACCCACTTTTTCAATATCCAAGCCGTATACCCCACACATAAAATAATTTACACGGACGGATCTAAAACTGAAATACATACAGCCGCAGCAGTCACAACAACAAACTACAACTACAGCGTTCGACTACCATCCCACACTTCAATCTTTACAGCAGAGGCTTACGCAATCATACTGGCGATGGACTACATCAAAAACAGCTCCTATAAAAAATTCATAATCTGTTCAGACGCAAAATCATGCCTGCAAGCCATGGAATCACTGAAGACCGACCACCCTAAAATCGCTGAATTACTAAGTAAAGCCAACACCCTGAGCGCCCAAGGAAATCAAATCATCATTTGCTGGATCCCAGGACACTGCGGTTTCGCAGGAAACGATAGAGCGGACAAACTCGCTAAGGAAGCATCAAAGAAAGTAATCACAAAAATCCTAACTCCACCCTCGGACATAATCCCTGGTATCAAAACCTATATAAAATCTAAATGGCAAAAGGAATGGAACAAAGAAACCAATAATAAACTACACGAGATCCAACCAACCATAAAACCGACAAACTACAATCAACTCTCAAGAGCGAATCAAACAATCATTACAAGATGTCGATCAGGACACTCCAATCTAACCCACCGATACCTTCTAACAAAAGATGAGATACCAACCTGCCAAACATGCAATACACAAATATCTATGAAACACATCCTTATAAATTGCCCCATCTATGACCAAATTAGAAACAAATACTTCCAAGAAGACAATCTAAAAGACCTGTTTGGAAAAAATACACCAGAAAAGATAATAACATTTCTAAAACATATTAACCTTAAGCATCAGATCTGAGATATACACAACAGAGATAAACCCCAAAAATATACACATAGCCACTCGGCACAAAACTACCCTGATTAAATAATAGGAAAACAACACCTAAGGATGCCACAAATAGCCTAATGTGAGCTGAAGTGGCAACAAAACCCTAACAACAACAACACCCAGGGCCATGATGGTTTGGATTTTTTTTCTCCTTTAATAATAAACACCTTCATTTACAAATTGCATTTTGTGTTTACTTGTATTGTCCTTGACTATTGTTTAAATTGGTTTGATGTTCTGAAACACTTAAGTGTGACAAACATGCAAAAAAACAGGAAATGAGGAAGGGGGCAAACACTTTTTCACACCACAGTATGTGCTCACAAGAGTTTTACTGCACAGGGAAGTCTTAAAAATCACCAGCTCATTCACACAGGAGAAAAACCATTTTCCTGTTTACAATGTGGAAAGAGTTTTATTGCAATGTGTAATCTTAAATTACACCAGCGCATTCACACGGGAGAAAAACCCTATTCCTGCTCACAGTGTGGAAAGATTTGTACTAACCAGAGTTTTACTAACCATAAAAAAAGAGTTTTACTAACCATCTTAAAATACATGTGCTCACAGTGTGGAAAATGTTTTATTGATCAGAGTTCTCTTAAACGACATCATCGTACTCACACGGGAGAAAAAACATATTCCTGCTCACAATGTGGAAAGAGTTTCTCTCGACAGAGTAAACTTACACAACATCTGCTTGTTCACACAGGAGTGAAACCATATATGTGCTCACAATGTGGAAAATGTTTTCCTCAGCAGAGTAAGCTTCAACTGTATCAGCGTATTCACACAGGAAAAGAAACTTCTTCCAGTCCATAGTCGACAGGTTTTGTTGTGTATTTGTTGTGCCTTGCATGTTTTAAAGCGACTAATATTCAGTTTCAATTAGCAAGCTTTGTTTTGGTGGATCAATTGTTATTGTCGAAACAGGACCGTAGGAGCTTTATTTACACAATAAAAATCAACTCTACTGTTTTTTTTCATTTGTTATTGAACTTGAAATTATTATTATTTTTAAATAAAGAGTTTTACTTGATATGAATAAATTAACCCCTATCCATCTGTCCATCCATTTGTCTAATAATTTTATTAACTCCTTTATATCTGTGTCAGTTTTGAAGGTCATATCATGATATCCATCTACTAAAAACAGTAATTAAAATCCCCCATAATTAACTTCAGTGATGGGCCATGCAATTTTGCCATGCTTATGAACAGTAGCTTATGGAGTATTCACACGCCATGAACTCTTCCATTGAATTTCTACAGCGTGTAGTGATGAAAATTACACCAGCCTAAGCCTCTGTATAAATACTTATAAGGTACAAACCGAACCTGTGTCTGCCTGGTACTCACCAGCTATTAGGAATTTAACAGTGAACAAGGAAAAACAGTAATTAAAATCATCCCCCATAATTATGATTAAAATCCTTTTATTTATACGTTAAAACACTAGTCTTTTTTTTACAAAACATTTTTTCTATCTTAGTTGCATTGATCAGAATCAGCTTTATTAGCATTGAATGTTATTATATATATAGGGCGACACGGTGGCTTAGTGGTTGGGATGTTCTCCTCTCAGCGCTAGGGATTCCCGGTTTGAATCCCAATCTGGCTGGAGTTTCCATGTTCTCCCCATGTCCGGGTGTGTTTCCTCCAGGTTCTCCGGTTTCCTCCCACTGTCCAAAAACATGGATCAAGTTTTTTTTTTCAAGTTTTTTTAAATAAAGAGTTTTACTTGATATGAATGAATTAACCCCTATCCATCTGTCCATCCATTTATTAACTCTTTTATATCTGTGTCAGTTTTGAAGGTCATATCATGATATCCATCTACTAAAAACAGTAATTAAAATCCCCCATAATTAACTTCTCACAGTGTCAGTCAGCCGAAGCACCGACAGAGGCAGAGACCCAGGCCTCAACTAATAAAGGGGTAGAATAATCCCCGACCCGTACCCGTAGCCGACCCGTACGGTACGCTCTGCCTTTCCTCCCTTCTGCACATCCTGACCTTGACACAGAGATACATTCTCATGTGGGCCTGATTAGAGAACAAACACTGCAGCTTTAACTTTAAGCAATATTAATGTATGAAATAAATGAATAATGCTTTGATCTACGTTCACTAATTGTAAATATTAAATGCGTAATAATGTTCATTATTTTTTCCCTTCAATTCCCCTTTTGACCTTTCCTAATGAAAGGTCAATTAAACATACATATTAAACATGTCACCCCCTTTTGAGTCCTCCTTCTCCTCATCCTGGTCCTCTCCTTCCTTCTATATTGTCCCATTTTCCCATGTTTTCCCCTTAAGCGGTTATAGTTGATTATAGCCCTATATGTGTATGTGTAAAAGTGTGACGTCTTCTTTGATGTTCTGCGCTGGGAGCGAGGGGTATACTACCCTCGTTGTGTTCCTGCCTCGGGGATTATTCTGCCCCTTTATTAGTTGAGGCCTGGGTCTCTGCCTCTGT
The DNA here is from genome assembly GCA_019802505.1 of Corydoras sp. C115. NCBI lineage: Eukaryota > Metazoa > Chordata > Actinopteri > Siluriformes > Callichthyidae > Corydoras > Corydoras sp. C115. The sequence goes on along the minus strand of JAFMOC010000857.1, from coordinate 125,339 downwards.
CGGTGCTTCGGCTGACCGACACTGTGAGATGGTACCACTGGTTTCCTTTACCACGCAATCCCACTGTGTGACTGGTTCTCTCTGTCACCAGGTAAGGACCCGTCCACCTGGGCTTCAACCACTTCCTCTTCAGGACTCTTGGGTACACCCACGGAGTTACGGGAACCTCAGCTGGAGTTTCTATCGCTTTCGCTTCTGCCTCACGATTTTGCTGCACCTGTTCAGAAAAGGCTTTACATACAACTTTTAGTTCTTTTTATAAATATTGATCTCCCCCGGGGGTGGCAACTTGGGGGGAACCCCTTGTTAATTCAAAAGGACTCAGGCCTGTGCTTTGATTTCAACCCCTTGTCTTCCCCTTGTTATTTCAAATGGACTCAGGCCTGTGCTTTGATTAACAGAGGCAATGGGCAAGGCATCCAGCCAATTCATGCCTGTGGTGTGTGGAATATTGGCCAATTTTACCTTTAGTACACAATTTTTGACCTCGTATGAGGTTACCTCTAAAACCTCATACGGTCCAGACCATCTATGATTTATCCCTTTTCTTGTGGATCTTAATCCTCACTCATTGATATAATGAGGCTCTATTCAGTCAAGTCTACGTCAGTCACTGTCCCCCCTTTTCTGGTGGCCACCTCATCTGCTGCTTTACCTGTGAGGGGAGACTATTGTAAAATTTGTTAGTGTTGTCATAAGTTTATATCTGTTATCTTTTGTCCCTTGGGGTCCAGGCATCCTCCTACATGTAAGAAGTTTCTGTGGGATTCAAGAATTTTAATTAGATCTTGCTAATTTCCCTAAATTTGATGACTCATGTGCTTGTGTGATTTGTAAGTTGCATAGGTTTGTGGCTATTCTCAATAGCTCATTGTTCTGTGTGGCCCCCTTTTCCTGTACTATATGTGTCTGTATGCTCATGCTGAATCAGTTTCAATGTTAACCGATTATCCCTTACTTAATCCCATTGCTCTAATATAAGACCATAGTTTAGAGTTCGCTACATATGTAATGTGACATGATTGATTTTAAAAATTACATTATTGATATCTCAAAATTATTATTATTATTATTATTATTATTATTATTATTATTATTTTATTTCACTTAAACATATCTCTGACCTCCCCCTTTTGAAACAATCCAGCATTTTCAATGCTAGTTGTTTCAAAAACATCCAGACGGAATGTTTTCTCATAATCGGCTATTGCTAAAAATGGAAAAATGGATCAATCAATACAAAGTTATTATTAATATTATTTTAACTGGATCAAGCTGCTCTGTCAGCTCCATCCACTAGAACCTGCAAATTGACATGACATTAGTAAAGTTAACCTTATTTTCCATTGAAATCACAAAACATAGGTCTAATACACTTGTATTTCTCCTGTTAAATGTGAAATTTAATAATTAAATCTGCATTCGATGCACAACTTAGAAAAAATAAAACCCAGTTAATAAGGAACGATGCTGCAAAGACAGTTATAATATTAATTATTTGTATTATATATGTCTCGGGAAAATGTTTTCTTATGCTCCTGTAGAGAAAATAAAACTTCATAATTTTGTCCTCATTAGCTAAAGTCAGTCAGTCCAGTCTCTCTCTCTCTCTCTCTCTCTCTCTCTCTCTCTCTCTCTCTCTCTCTCTATATATATATATATATATATATATATATATATATATATATATATATATATGCGGCACGGTGGCTTAGATGTTCTCCCCGTGTCTGCGTGGGTTTCCTCCGGGTTCTCCGGTTTCCTCCCACAGTCCAAAAAACATGGATCAAGTCAATTGAATTCTCAAAAATGCCCCATATAGAGTGTGTCTGTGTGAGTGAGTGTGTGCCCAGCGATGGATTGGCGCTCTGTCCTGGGTCTATCTGCCCGGCGCCCGAGATGTTCTCCCCTGGATGGGCATGGGGAACCCCACCGTGACCCTAATAGAGGATATAAGTATATATGAATATTAATAATATATATATATATATATATATATATATATATATATATATATATATATATATATATATATATATTCATTAATTCATTCATTATCTCCCACTTTATCCTGTATTAGGGTCACGGTGGGGTTCCCCATGCCCAATATTTTTTTTTTTTTTTTATTTCATATTAAAAGAGGTGATATTTATTTAAGACAAAGCCAAAGAAAATGAGAGAGCGTAAGTAAAATCCTACTCCACTCTCTGACTAGTGATCAGAGAACTTCACTATTATGGCTCTGAGACCTTCAGTTGCTTGTTTTAAAACAACATCTCTGATAATAGTGCAGACATGGTTCTCAGTTCTGTCAACGTGGCCTTATTGCAAATATAAGACAAAAGATAAATATAAGACAAAAGTTTCAGTGGAAGATTTACATCTGCACTGACCCTTCTAAAAGTATACATATACATTCTTGACTTGGTATATTCAGCATAAGATATCATAATAAGGCATAATAACTGTAGAAGATTATTTATAGTTATATGCAAACACAAATGGTTACACAGGAAATACACAGTAAAATCATATTTTCCTTCACAATTCCCCATTTGATTCATTTTAATCATTAATCAATCGATTAATTTCAGCATTTTCGAGTGGTTCTTCTTGTTTACAACTTGTTTAATTTTTTTTTGAAGGTCTTGTGACCTTGCTCTGCCAGATGCTTCAACAGAGCCAAAGTTGCCTCTTTACATATGGTCTGGGTTGGTGCTGCCACCAACATTTCAAAAATCTGTCCGACTGTCAACGTCTTATCAGTCCTGCGGCCTATTTTCTGTCAGATATTTGTCACTGGCCGTGTCGCCACAGTGGGGCGACAGAGACGCACGCCGCCATCCCGCCGCGTCAGGAGTAAGACTCCAACTCCCAGGAAGCACAGCAGCAATCAGGTCTGACGAGACCCAGCTGCCAGCGTCCTTATTTAACACGGCCTGTGGCGGCGCTTCCTCGCCACGCCGTCGCCTCCTCGCCACGCCGTCGCCTTTTTCACGCACAGTGTGTGGTTGTTGGAGTTATGCCCACCTATGATATTGGTTGCCGGGGTATGCCCTGGGGCAATATCGCGATCACTTCTACCCTGTGTGTACATTATTATTGTGTGCAGATAACGCGTCCGGTCGAACGCCGCTCATCCGCGGAGGCGGCAGGGTGCTCCAGAGCACAGCGTTCGGGTTTTGAGAATAGGGGATCAGGGAAGACGTGTGTGTGTCACTCGGTGACGTCACACCGGCGTCATTTCGGTTCGGGTTTTGCGCCGCGGTTGTGGAGGCAGCGTTTTCAGCTGCTCTTTGGTTTGTTTATTTCTTTTGGTTTTGCACAATATGCGCGCCTAGCTTTAGCGGAGGTTTTTGAGTTTCGGTTTCTTTCTACCTCTCGGCTGCCAGAGGGGCTAGACCGCTCCTTGCGCTCACTCCCTTCAAGCCTAGGTGGTGCATCAGTTTGGTATGGCGAGTCGTACGTCTTAGCCCGCCGGTTCGAACCTCGGTCGGGACATTTTTGCGGAGCTCCCAGTGCGCCGCGGGAGTACCGATTATAAATTGGCATTAATATATATATATATATATGTATGTATGTATATATATATATATATATATATATATATATATATATATATATATATATATATATATATATATATGCGCTAACACACACACACACACACACACACACACACACACACACACACATATGTATTTAGATACTCATATATGTACATATTATTATTACATATATCTATACATCTATATATCTATACCTTTATATATATATATTTATTTATTTATACCGTTTTAGTGGCCTCTGTCACCCTGTCATTCCTCCCCTGTATCTTGGCTCCTATTATCCCCCCATCGTAACAGTACGGCGTGGCTAAAGATGGAACCAGCAGGGGACCCGCCTATCAGGGAAGCTTTGCAGCTCCAGGGGGCAACCATCGGCCGCCATGAACAGCTCCTGCAACAAATAATGCAGCAGCTGACCTTGATTGCAGAACAGCGTGCCGAGGCTGTTCCCACGCCTGAAACACCATCTAGGGTGGGGGTATCTGGACTCCCTCCCGGGGGTGCGGAGGCACAGATTGCTACCCCAGAGAGGTTTGCTGGGGAGGCAGAGCGGTGCAGGGGATTCCTGCTCCAATGCTCACTGGCTATCGAACAACAGCCTTCTCGGTTTCCCACAGAGCGTTCTAAGGTAGCCTTCATGATTTCTTTATTAACTGGCAAAGCCTTAACCTGGGCAAATGCTCTGTGGGAGGCAGAAGCCAGTGAGTGTGCCACGGAACAAACTTTCCGTCAGGCAATCCGGCAGACCTTTTACAACCCCAGGGAGGGGCGTGAAACCGGCCCGCGCTTACTCTCTCTAACCCAGGGGATGCAATCTGCCGCGGATTACGTGCTTGAGTTCCGCACCCTGGCTGCGGAGAGCGGGTGGTGCAAGGGCGCCTTGCTAGGCATCTTCCACCGAGGCCTCAGTGAGCGTATGAAGGACGAGCTTGCGACTCGGGACCTGCCTACCCATCTCACGGATATGTATGAAATGTGCATTCGCGTAGACAAACGTCTGCGACAACGCGCCAGGGAAAGGGCCAATCGCACACGGGCCCTCAGCCCTCGGCCTGCTTGGCCTGCCCCAGCTCGTAACCCCGAGAGATCGGGATCTGGGGAAGAGCCGGTGCAACTAGGGGGCACCCGACCACCTACGCGACCGTCAGGAAACGCCCGGGCCAGGTTCGGTCAGGGGGCCGGAACCTAGGCCCTAAATTACCTACCCCCGTCGGCGTCACCTTAAGGGGTCAGTTAATGTGGGAAAACAAGTCTAAGTCTGAGGTCGGGATCTATGTAGACTCTGAGGCTGCGGGAAACTTTATTGATGATGAGCTGGCAAAAAACTTAGATCTACCCGTCATGACCCGGCACCGCTACCGGTGGTGGCTTTGGACGGCCGGATGCTAGGAGCAGGTCCCATCACTCATGTTACCCATCCGGTCCGCGTGAGTACCATGACCTTGGAGAGGTGTTCAGTGTTGCTCGAGCCCACGCCCTACCACCTCACCGTGCCCATGATTGTGCCATTAACCTCCTCCCCGGCACGTCACAGCCCAGGGGAAGGCTGTTCTCCTTAAGTGCCGCGGAACGCACCGCTATGGAGGCTTATATCTGGGAAGCGTTGGACATGGGCTTCATCCGACCATCCTCTTCACCCGCGGGGGCAGGCTTCTTCTTTGTCGGGAAGAAGGACGGTACGTTACGACCGTGTATAGATTACCGCGGGTTGAACAGCATAACCGTCAGGGATCGTTACCCCCTGCCACTGATGTCCACTGGGTTTGAGGCGCTGCAGAAGGCCACGATTTTTATCAAGTTGGATCTTCGCAGCGCCTACAACCTGATTCGCATTAGACAGGGGGATGAATGGAAGACGGCGTTCCTTACGCCGACCGGGCATTACGAATATCTGGTTATGCCTTTTGGTTTAATGAACGCGCCAGCGGTTCATTAATGATGTATTGAGGGAGGCACTTGATCGCTACGCCTACGTCTACCTCGATGACATTCTTATTTATAGCCGGTCACTGAAGGAGCACATAGGCCATGTCCATCGTGTCCTTCAGCTTCTCCTCGACAATCATTTATTTGTCAAGTTGGAGAAGTCTAACTTCCATACCTCAACGGTGTCCTTCTTGGGATTTATTATATCCCAAGGCACCCTGAGGATGGATCAGACTAAGATCCAAGCCGTTACAGGTTGGTCACGTCCAACCTCACTCCGGGAGGTCCAGCACTTCCTAGGCTTTGCTAATTTCTTCCGCAAATTCGTGAGGAATTACAGTGCGGTAGCGGCCCTCCTAACAGCGCTGAGCCGGAAAACCCCCGGCCCATTTCGATGGTCACCAGATGCCCAGCGGGCATTTGATACCCTCCGGGCTTGGCTAATGGAGCCACCAGTCCTCCAACTCCCTGACCCGGAGGAACCCTTCATAGTGGAGGTAGACGCCTCTGAAGTGGGGGTCGGAGCAGTGCTCTCCCAACGCATTGGGACCCCCCCCAAACTTCACCCCTGTGCCTACTTTTCCCGTCGGCTAACCCCCGCCGAGCGGAATTATCCGGTAGGGGATCGAGAACTTTTGGCAGTGAAGTTGGCACTCGAGGAGTGGAGGCACTGGCTAGAGGGAGCCAAACACCCGTTTCTGGTCTGGACAGACCACAAAAACCTGGACTATGTTCAGCAGGCGAAGCGTCTCAATGCCCGGCAAGCCCACTGGTCACTTTTCTTTGAGCGCTTTGCCTTTACACTGACCTATAGGCCGGGCTCCAAAAATGCCAACCCGGATGCTCTCTCACGGCTATGGTCTCAGGGAGAGAAGGAGTCCAACCCGGACCCCGAACCCATCTTGCCACAACCCTGTGTCGTGGCAGCCCTGACCTGGCCCAGGTAAAGGAGGCCCTCCAGTGGAACCCAGGACCTGGCGGCAATCCACCAGGTCGGTTATTCGTCCCACCGGAACTTCGCAGGAAGGTGCTAGCATGGGGGCATTCGTCCCCATTTTTGGCCCATCCAGGGGTCACCAGAACCCTGGAGTTCCTGCAACGCAGGTTTTGTTGGCCAGGGATGGAGGGCTCTGTCCGAGAGTTTGTGGCGGCATGTGAAACGTGCGCTCGCAGCAAGACCCCCCCCCGGGGCCGCACCCCTGGGCTATTATGCCCTCTCCCAGTCCCCTCGCGTCCTTGGTCACATATTGCCCTACATTTTATAACGGGGTTGCCGCCGTCCAAAAACAACAGTTATCCTGGTGCTGGTGGACAGGTTCTCCAAGGCGAGCAAGTTCGTGGCTCTAGCCAAGTTGCCCAATGCCAAGGACACAGCGGACCTCCTAGTCCAACACGTGGTCCGGGCTCATGGGATCCCTCGAGACATAGTCTCTGACCGGGGCCCGTCTCTGATCGTCTCGTCTCTGATAGTCTCTGATCAGTTTGCCAGCCGATTCTGGAAGGCATTCGGACAATCCTTGGGGGCCACCGTAAGCCTGTCATCTGGGTTTCACCCGGAATCCAACGGTCAGACAGAAAGGCTCAACCAGGAGCTAGGCCGTATGCTCCGGTGCCTCACGGCCGACCACCCCAGCTTGTGGGCAGAGCTTCTACCTTGGGCTGAATATGCCCATAATACACTGTGGCATCCAGCAATTGGCATGTCCCCATTCGAATGCCAATTTGGGTACCCTGCGCCCATGTTCCCTGACCAGGAGGCTGAGGTCGGGGTTCCTGCAGCCCAACAGTACGTGCGTCGATGCCACCGTACTTGGCGCAAGGCTCGGGCCATCTTGAAGGCAAGCGTAGAAACCATGCGACGCAAGGCAGATCGCAAACGGCAGTTAGGACCCTCATACCGCCCAGGTCAAAGGGTCTGGTTGTCCTCCCGCGACATTCCCCTGAAGGGGCGAGCCGGCAAGCTGGTGCCAAAATATGTGGGACCGTTCAAGGTAGTCCGACGCATCAACCCGGTCACATATAGATTGGAATTGCCTTCGGCCATGAAGATACACCCCACGTTCCACGTGTCCAGACTCAAGCCCTATTTATGTCAGACCTTGGCACCGCAGACTTCGCCACCTCCCCCACGAACTGTCGCAGGGGGCCCTGCATACACAGTGCGAGGGTTGCTGGACTCCCGAAAGGTCCAGGGCTCCACCAAGTACCTACTCGACTGGGAGGGCTATGGCCCAGAGGAGCGCTCCTGGGTTCCGGCCCGCAACATCCTAGACCCTGAACTCATCCGGGAGTTCAGACGCAACCGGGCTGCTGGAATGGGGTCGTCTGGAGCCGCCCCTAGAGGAAGGGGTACTGTCACAGGCCGTGTCGCCACAGGGGGTCGACAGAGACGCACGCCGCCATCCCGCCGCATCAGGAGTAATTATTTAACACGGCCTGTGGCGGCGCTTCTTAGACACGCCGTCGCCTTTTTCACGCGCAGTGTGTGTGGTCGTTGGAGTTATGCCCATCATTAATTTGACATTGGGCCTTCTTCTTACATTGTATTCCTACTGTCCTATGATATTTGTTGCCGGGGTACACCCTGGGGCAATATCGTGATCACTTCTACCCTGTGTGTACATTATTATTGTGTGCAAATAACGCGTCCGTTCGAACGCCGCTCATCCGCGGAGGCGGCAGGGTGCTCCAGAGCACAGCGTTCGGGTTTTGAGAATAGGGGATCAGGGAAGATGTGTGTGCGTCACTCGGTGACGTCATTTCGGTTCGGGTTTTGCGCCGCGGTCGCGGAGGCAGCGTTTTCAGCTGCTCTTTGGTTTGTTTATCTCTTTTGGTTTTGCGCGATATGCGCGCCTCGCTTTAGCGGAGGTTTTTGAGTTTCGGTTTCTTTCTACCGCTTGGCTGCCAGAGAGGCTAGACCGCTCCTTGCGCTCACTCCCTTCAAGCCTAGGTGGCGCATCGGTTTGGTACGGCGACTCGTACGTCTCAGCCCGCCGGTTCGAACTTCGGTCGGGACGTTTTGTGCGGAACTCCCAGCGCGCCACGGGAGTACCGATTATTAATTGGCATTAATATATATATATATATATATATATATATATATATATATATATATATATATATGCGCTAACACACACACACACACATATATTTATATATATCTTTAGATACTCATATATATACATATTATTATTACATATATCTATACATCTATATATATATATGGAAAGACCCCAACGGGGCTGTCATGGGCTAGCTCCCCATGACGGCAGGCTCCGTCACCTTCATAAGTGAAATTGAGCCACCTTTATTGCTACAGAAAGTCCAAAGAGGAAAATACCCCTAGAGTCAGCGAGAGCAGGGGCGAAAGATGACTCATCGGCTGTCAACAAGGTAACGAACCTATGCATGGAAACGACACTGAGAAAGAAAATCAGCACAGTAACAACTTTAGCTGCAGGTCAAGAACTCCAAACATGTATCTGCGGGTGGAATAAGGTCACATCCAAACTAGGCCTGAAAATACATCAAGGGCGAATGAAGTGCTTGAAGGAGACAAGGTCCGCCACCAGTACCTCAGCCAGAACATCTATTTGATGACAGCCCCCCACGGTGGAGTGAGGTTAGAAACGTAATTAAGAAGGCAAGGGCAGCATCAGCTCCTGGTCCGAATGGAGTCCCATACCGGCTGTGTAAAAGCGCTCCCGATGTTCTGCGGTTTCTTTGGAAGCAGATGAAGGTGGTGTGGACAAAGCAAACTATACCAAAGGCGTGGCGTAGAGCAGGGGGTATAATGATACCTAAGGAAAAGGATGCCCGTAACATCAACCAATTCCGGCAGATTAGTCTCCTTAATGTTGAAGGAAAAATATTCTTTAGCATTGTGGCTCAAAGGCTGGCAACTTATCTGAAACAGAACAGCCTAATTGACACATCAGTACAGAAGGCTGGGATACCTGGCTTCTCAGGATGTTTAGAGCATACAAGCATTGTATGGCACCAAATCCAGTCTGCAAAACGGGAAGGAGGAGACCTGCATGTCTTATTTCTGGACCTAGCTAATGCTTTTGGGTCCGTCCCTCACTCTGTAATCTGGTTAGCCTTCGACCTCTTTCATGTACCAAAGAACATCACAAAATTGGTCAGAAGGTACTTCCAAGATGTGCAATTCTGCATAACAACTGCTGAATATACAACATCATGGCAAGTACTGGAGGTAGGAATAATGGCAGGATGTACCATCTCCCCATTAGCCTTTACCATGGCAATGGAACTAATAATCCGGGCCTCTAAATGGGTTGTTGGAGGAGAACGTCTTCAGGATGGACAGCGACTGCCTCCAATCCATCCATCTCATGTACTAAGCGCCTGCTAGAAAAGCTTCATAATAACATATCATGGGCTGGTATGAAGTTTAAACCCAGTAAATCCAGAAGTATTTCCATCATCAAAGGAAAACTGGCAGACCAGAGATTCTACATTGGCAAAACACCTATTTCAATGGTGTCAGAGCAGCCAGTCAAGAGTTTGGGACGATGGTACCATGGAAATCTCAAAGATTCAGACCAGTCTAAAAAGCTGAGGTAGGAAACCATCAAAGGCCTTACCACCATAGATAAGACCCCTATTCCTGGCAAGTTGAAGCTGTGGTGTCTGCAGTTTGGACTACTTCCTCGTCTGATGTGGCCCCTCACAGTCTATGAGGTCACCATCACCAATGTTGAGAAATTGGAGAGAATAGTCAGTTCTTATATAAAGAAGTGGCTCGGTCTCCCACGTTGTCTTAGCAATATTGGGTTGTATGGATGTGGAGCTCTGGACCTGCCTGTTTCCAGCCTAACTGAAGAGTATAAGTGTGCTAAAGTGAGGTTGGAAATGACTTTGACTGAGTCTCATGATGCAGCAGTAAGAGCAGCTGCTCCCAGGCTGGCAACGGGTAGGAAATGGACACCAACAGAAGCTGTACAGCAAGCGCAAGCTGCTCTCAGACATGGAGATATCATGGGACATTTCCAGCAAGGAAGAGCAGGGCTTGGTTTTGGTGAAAGTCGACCAACGTGGCATAAGGCCTTATCCACAGAGAGAAGAAAGTTGGTGGTTGAGCAGGTCCGGCGGCATGAGGAAGCAGAACGATGTACAAAGGCAGTGTCACAGTCAAAACAGGGACAGTGGACCAGTTGGGACAACCTGGAACATCGCAAGCTCACATGGAGGGATCTTTGGGAAATGGAAGGAAGCAGACTCAGCTTCATCATCAGAGCCATCTATGATGTGCTTCCTTCTCCCAAAAATTTACAGCAGTGGATAGGGGATGATCCTTCATGTGCCCTCTGTCAAACACCTGCAACACTGAGGCATATCCTTACTGGCTGCAGAACCAGCCTGTCCCAAGGTCGCTATACCTGGAGGCACAACAGGGTCTTGCGACAGCTGGCAGCCATCCTTGAGGAAAGGAGAGCTATCATCAATGCCCTCCCTTCTCCAATGCCTGGACTATTGAACATTACTCCCTTTGTGAAAGCAGGTGAACGTCAGGTGAAACCATTCTCAAGAGGGTATATGACCCTCCTAGACAAGGCCCGTGACTGGAAAATGCAGGTCGACCTTGACCATAAACTCGTCTTTCCAATGGAGATAATAACAACTACTCTCAGACCAGACATCATCCTGTGGTCAACTTCCCAGAAAATCCTGTACATTCTTGAACTAACCGTACCATGGGAGGCTGCGGTTGAGGAGGCTTATGAGCGGAAAAGCCTGAAGTATGCCGAAATAGCAGCCCAGGCAGAACAGCGTGGCTGGCATACCAAGGTGTTCCCAGTAGAGGTTGGTTGTAGAGGGTTTGTTGCCAAGACTACAACTGGGCTCCTGAACAGAATGGGTGTGAAAGGCCAGGCTCTTCGACAAGCAGTGAAATCACTTTCGGAGGCTGCCGAGCAAAGCAGCAACTGGCTGTGGATTAAAAGGAAGGACTCTAGATGGGCTGTGAAATGATCGTGAGGGGGGCACAACTGGGACGCCAGGTGTTGCAGTCGAGCCCTCTGGAGGTGTCGTGGGCCTAAATCAATGAAACACCAAAGAAAGAGGGTGCCCACCTGATGACCCCAAAGAAGTTTTACCACTCTCTCACTCAGAAACATGCAAGAAGTGCTAATTATTCAAGGGATTGTACTATCAAGTCCTATAAGCTCTACATATATATATATATATATATATATATATATATATATATATATATATATATATATATATATATATATATATCCTCCTTTTAGTGGCATCTGTCACCCTGTCATTCCTCCCCTGTATCTTGGCTCCTATTATCCCCCCATCGTAACAATATTAGTTCCATCATAGTCAAACAGTCTGGTTTATTCAGTCAAATCTTCACAGGAAACCTCGTCTTTAAATTGGAAAATAGTGCTATTGTCATTTAACATTTTAAAGTCTAATAGTTATATTTAAATGAGCTCAAACTATTTTATTTGCCACTACTAATTAATATTAATTCACTAACTTCTTCCACTTCAACAACCTAATCAAATACCACACATCTGTGTTCTCATAACAGACAGACACACACACCCACAGGCACCCCCCGCACACGCACGCACACACGCACGCATGCACACACACACACACATTGTTAACCAGAAATAAGCACAGAGTGGAGAAAAACCTTGTGAGGTATGTGTCTATTTTTCAACCTTAAGTCACCTGTTTTATTTTATAATTGTCAAACAAATACTAATATTTCTTATAGCCAAATTATTTAATTATTTATTATTTAACCTTTAACCCTATGTCAATTATTTTAAAACCTAAGTGCCATTAATTAATTTGTGTAACAGTTCATGTTCAGTCAGGCTGGTTATTTAAACAGTTGCTCACAGACAGACAGACTGGTGAAATGGACAGCTCTCTGATCCTAAGAAACTGACCATATTAATTCCTAGCTTTGGCATCTCCCTGATCTGGGCAGGTCTGGGATCAACAGACCTTCACCCGTCTTTGGTCCAGAATGCCTTCTCTTTTCTATAGCAACTTTCACATGGTCTCCATCACGTCTTATCAGAGCAGATTGATTCCAAACCCTGACCTGTTCACCATTATTGAACTCCATAGATGTGTTATGGAAACAGTAAACATTTAGTCTTTTACCAAATATTTTGTTACTTAACTTAATATTTTATCTTGTTATTTTACCCTCACTTACTACTACCATAAAATTTATTTATTTATTCAGTAATTTACTCATTTGCTTTTGGTTATGCTAGTTTATTTTTTCTCAGTTTGGTTATTCTCACCTACAATGTAAAAAAGAGTTTAGAGTAGAAAAGAATAGGGTTTTAGATTTTCCACACATCTCATCATACACTCATGCCTAAATCCCCTCAAACAACACAATATGCTAGACAACACAGACTAACAAACTAACATGCACAGTGGTACCACACAAATCCAACACTAAGAATTACCTAACTATATTGTACTTGAATATTCCAACACAATTTAGTTTTATTCAGTGTACACTTACTTGTTAATACTGCAGTTTTATATTAATTTATAGTTCATACTCTTACTTTCATTCATTCATTCATTATCTCCCACTTTATCCTCTATTAGGGTCGCGGTGGCGTGCCCATCCAGGGACATCTCGGGCGCTGGGCAGATAGACCCAGGACAGGGCACCAATCCATCGCTGGGCACACGCTCACTCACACAGACACACTCTATATGGGGTAATTTTGAGAATTCAATTGACTTGATCCATGTTTTTGGACTGTGGGAGGAAACCGGAGAACCTAACGCGCAGAAGGGAGCCAGGCACGCAGGTAGTACGAAGGGAGAATATTTATTTAAGGTGCTCAAAACACCAAACATACAGGTAAAAAGGACAGTGTAACATAAAACGAAGACGCGCACGGAAGACATGACACCCCGGAACTAAATACCCTCACATATCCCGACACGTGCACAAAACCACCCAATGAACCCACGAAGCTAATTAACTAAAATACCCACACAAGACAGCTAATTAACTGAACACAGGAACACAAACACAGAACCCAAAAACACACAACGGCCGAGAATCGGGTGCCCTAGGCACCCGTTACAGTTTGTTTGAAAAGGAGGAGATCACACCAACAGTTCTGAGTGAAGAAATAACATTTATTAATACAAGCACTTTACAGAATGAACTTTTGAATATTGCTTAAAGTTATGAGAACTTTAAGCAATATTAATGTCTGAAATAAATTAATAATGCTTTGATTTACATTTACTACTTGTAAATATTAAATGCGTAATAATGCTCATTATTTTTTTCCCTTCAGAGGAAACCATAGAACCCGGAGGAAACCCACGCGGACACGGGGAGGACATGGAAACTCCACCCATATTGGGATTCGAACCAGGAATCCCTAGCGCTGAGAGGAGAACATGCCAGAATCAGCCGAAAGACAAAACCATTTTAAAATCTAGCTAGTGTAGGCAATTGCTCGGCCAACATGTTGCTAATGATGCCGACAGTGCCGATAGTGCCAAAAGAAAGCCAGAATTGGCCCGGATTCTGTTGCTATCTGGGCATGCTAAACCACTAGCTAACCACTAGAAAAAAAGACTATATTGCACATAGAAGCAACGACTGATTAGAACCCGTATTGCACAATTTCCTGGAATATATTGCACTGAGGGCAGCACGGTGGCTCTGAACTAAGGGTGGCATGGTGGAGCCAAGAGGTGTTGCAGCACCAGCTGGGCGTCTTTTAAAAACCTCCATGCTTTCTTATACCATTTGGGCATTATGTCTCTTGTTTCCACCGTGATGGTGGACTCGGTTGAATAAGTGTCATTGTCTTCCCAAGGACAAACACGGTGCAGCAGGACAGCAGGTGGACCAACAAGAACACAGCCAACTCATATTTGTACGTTGACTTTACTTTTCGACGTCTGGAATGTTGGAATGGAAGGTTGCCCCAAAGTTCTGTTTGGTTGCCAATTACGTTACATTAACGTTCCAAATGGTGAATGTCCCGATTGAAAACATTCCTCATTAACGTGTACGGAATGTGTATATAAGTGCTGCTAATCAAATTTAAATATCATGAAAAAGTGAAGGGCGGTGCGGTGGCTTAGTGGTTTAGCATGCCCAGATAGCAACAGAATCCGGGCCAATTCTGGCTTTCTTTTGGCACTATCGGCACTGTCGGCATCATTAGCAACATGTTGGCCGAGCAATTGCCTACACTAGCTAGATTTTAAAATGGTTTTGTCTTTCGGCTGATTCTGGCATGTACATGGTTAACCAAAAGAGAGCGGGAAAAACATAAATTTGAGCGCGAACGCAGCCTGTGTGGAAACAGCTTGCTCTAAACTCGAACTAATATCCCAACGTTAGTCCTTATTTTGACTGCATATTCATCTGTTTCTCACACCTGAAAAGACTGTTCACTAGTAAGGTAGGTTGCTGAACTCTCATTGTTTTTACATACTTGTTCAGAATAAGCATTATATTGTCAAAATAGCTTGAAATGCCAGTTTATAAGCTAAGTATTTTTAACGTTAGCATATTTTTAGCTGCGCCACGGAAAAAAGGCATACACGCCTCGGAAAAAGGCATACGCTTCCCCACGATAATCAGTCAATGAATGCCATATGCACCATGCTAAAGTTTTATTGCTGATACTAATATACACTAATATACATCACATTTAAAATATCTTTTCATTGCTCAAAGCTGACATGTTTGGGCATTTTTAAATGTGTTGGATTTAAATTATCAATCACCAAGTCTGATCTACTTAGAAGTAATTTTGATGACTGCTACAATTATTGGCCTGTAGATGTCACTTTTTTCCTTAAGTAGTAAAAAATAAATGTTTCCATGTAGTAATATATATGCCATTGATTTCCTTCAGGCAACATGTAAGGTGTACTCCAAGGGAGTCCTAGGATTTTTAGGATTATATTTAATATTTAGGATTAGTAATTTTATAACCTAAGAAATGAAAACTTAAAAATGCTTTTAAGTAGTGATTTTTGCTTTGATATACTTGCATTTAACTAAATAGTATACAACATAAATGGTAGGGAGAATGTTATATACACATTTCATTTAAAAAGTGGGAGAGGGTGAACTAGAGAGAGAGAGAGAAGGTATGTAAATAGAATGTTTTGATAAAATTATTAGTTTTTTTGTTCTCTTACTTCTAGTGCATAATGGAGCACAGGTGGGCATACAGTGAGCGCAGTAATATGCGCAAGCGAGCTGTTAAAAGGGTTAATGACATGATTACATCCTTGGACAGTGAAATATCTGTTAGCTCACGGATTGAAAAAACGCAGGAGGAAAGAGTAGTAGCAAGCTGTAGTGGTGCTACTACTAGTGAGTCTGCAGATGATTATGGAAGTGAAGAGGAGGTAGATTGTGAAACAGGAAGTGAAACTAGTGACAGTGAACATCCATCACATAGTGATTTAAGGAGCTCTTCGTCGGACTGGGCGGTTAAATTTGGGGTTTCGCTGGTTGCTCTTTCGGCACTGCTGTCTATACTTAGGGTTTACCATCCTTTTCTCCCAAAAGATGGCAGGTCATTGCCTAAAACAAGAACTCAGTATGTGGTTGAAAACATAGCAGGTGGATCCTTTTACTATTTTGGTATATTAAATACTCTTGGTAAAATATTTCATGAAGTTGCTTCAAAAGTTCCAGACAGACATACATTTAAATTGCAACTAAATTTTGATGGTCTGCCATTGTTTAAAAGTTCTTCAGTTCAGCTTTGGCCAGTCCTGGGCATGTTGCAGGAGTATGCTACCAAAGGACCAGTATTAATTGCCATATTCTGTGGTGTATCAAAACCAACTTCATTGGTAGAGTACCTTAATGCTCTTTTAAAAGAGTTAAAAACCCTAAGTGAGGGGTTTACCATAGGTGGAAAGTTTTTTTTGTGTGTGAAGGTAGCCTCAGTTATGTGTGATGCTCCAGCAAGAGCTTTCATTAAATGTGTCAAATCTCACACTGGTTATTCTGGATGTGACAAGTGTGTTCAGTCAGGTGTTTACATAAATCATCGCATGACCTTCCCTGAGAATCATGCTGCATGTAGGACTGATGAATCTTTTGGGATGAATGCTGATGAAGACCACCATTTAGAACGCTCACCTTTTTTGGAAATAGATATTGGCATGGTTAGTTGTTTTCCACATGATTATATGCACTTGGTATGTCTTGGCATGGT
The DNA here is from genome assembly GCA_019802505.1 of Corydoras sp. C115. Lineage (NCBI taxonomy): Eukaryota > Metazoa > Chordata > Actinopteri > Siluriformes > Callichthyidae > Corydoras > Corydoras sp. C115. The sequence continues at coordinate 108,601 of JAFMOC010000857.1, read as the reverse complement.
CCGAAAGTGTTTGGATCTTTGGATGGGCAGTGCTGGGCCTCTACGGTGTCGTATGCCCACATATGATAGTAGTACAGTTTCTGCAAGACTATTGGCTTTGAAAAGTTTTGTCCCTGTTGAATTTGCAAGAAAACCATGGAGTGTTTCAGAAAGATTAAAATGGAAAGCAACAGAACTGAGACAGTTTCTTCTGTATACTGGTCCAGTTGTTCTTCGAGGTGTGTTGGCTGATGAAGTGTATAGCAATTTTATGTTATTATCAGTTGCTTTTAGCATTTTGGCAAATCCCTCATTTTGTTTTATATTGAATGACTTTGCCAACACATTGCTTGTCTCATTCGTTGAGCACTTCAATCAGTTATATGGTCCTGAGTTTGTAGTGTACAATGTACACGGATTAATTCACCTCAGTGATGATGTTAAGCTTCATGGACACTTGGACCTTATTTCTGGATTCCCATTTGAAAATTATCTACAGAAATTAAAGAAAATGGTCAGAAAACCACACAGCCCTTTAACTCAAATCATTCGCAGGGTTTCTGAAAAGGAAAGCATAAATCTGAAAAGCACCAGTGAAACAAAAGACCACAAATCTCAGACTAACTTGGAGCACAAGTTTATAGGAAAAGTGTCTCAGTTTAGAGAATTAGTTACTTATGGTGTTATTATCAAGACATCCGAAGGAGATAACTGCATTAAGCTTAAAAATGCAGTTGTTTTAGTACAAAACATAGTTCTTTATCAAGACAACGTGTACATTATTTATAAGAAATACAGTAGAAAAGGGACATTTTTTGATTACCCAATTGATTCTTGTGAATTAGGAGTTTTTGTTGTTTCACATTTGTCCTCAGATCTCAAACATACAAGGCTTGAGAATGATGTACATGTGACCAAATATTTTAGGATGCCACTTGCAGTTCAGGGTAGCTTTGTTGTTTTCCCCCTTCTGCATTTGCAGTAATAGGACAGGAAGTATGTTTCTTCCCTGTTTGTTAGCACAAGAAATATGTACCAAATAGTAAACTTTGTGGATACAGAAGAAGTAGAAGTTGTCCCTGCCCTTTGGGTGAAGGATGGTGTTTGTCTCTGGCCTCCATATAAGATTGAAGGTGTTCAGAGGGCAACCAAAATGCAGGAGCAGCCTCGTGACAACTGGATCCCATTCAACATAAAGGTGTTATATACAGCAAGTATGTATAGCAAAGTGATCATTCTTAAACATCTTTAAAATAAAATCATTAAAATCCAATATGTTTTGTCTGCCCTTGACAGATAATTACAATGAAGCACGAAGAAAGCTTCCACTTGCTGAGCAACAGACCGATCTACAGTCAGAAGCTGAGAATGATTCACTGAAGCCACTTAAAAGAAAAATAAAGTAAGCGTTTATGCAGTAATGGCACTACATGATTGTGCTTAAACCATGTTGATTTTATTTTTGCAAGACTAATGATTTATCACTTACACCAGATGCAGTTGATTGGTAAAGACATTTTTGATGTCTGAAGTTTGCATATCTGCTTCACAGCAGGAGAGCTAAGCCAATGTTGCCAAAAACAATGTAACTCATCTCAGTAAATACATCTTAATATATTCACTTCAAAATATACATAAATTATTATTTTTTAATATACTACCGGTATATTGAAACATTTAAACTAAAGCTGTGACTAACAAATATATCCACATAATGTTCCACATATATCCACATAACTTTCTCCACAGTACTCCTCCATCACTAGAAAAAATACCATGTTTTTAGCATAGCTTCAAAGGCTTCATATAATGTTTTTTATATAACTTTTGACGTTAGGGTAGAGTTTGACACTAAATACTTTTTCCCCACTATCTATAGTAGGGATGTCCCAATCAGGTTTGTTAGACCCTAATCCCAATCTGAGTCATCTGCAGTTTTTAAAAACAATCCATTGTATGTGCTTGACAACAAAATAGCTATAAGCTTTTTATGTTTACAAAATAAAATTATTGTAAATGTACAAACTAATAATAATACTTTATGATTTTTTTTGTTATTATTACTATATTATTATTGTTTTGTTGTTGTTTTTATTATAATCACATACAATAATTTAAGTTAACACATACAATTAAGTAAAAATAAATACAAATAAGATTTTATTTTACAAATTAATAATTAAATGAAATATTTAAATAATCTAATTGTGCACATGTACAGTATAGGCATTTCATTGAAATGCTAGATTCGAGTGATTTCAGTATTCAGGACTCGCTAGATATACTACAGCAGTTCGTGGTCAATGAGTGACCTCTTTGCACTAGTTAGGCTTTCTAGTTAGAACAGTACTGTTCAGATCAGACCACGCCACCATCTCATTTCAATGGCATAATCAGCAGGGAGCGGGTTTAATTAGCTACATCAGCAGTTTAAACACACTGTAAAAAATGTTACCCTATATTTACTCAAATAAATTGAGGCAACAGATTACAAGCAATGTTTTTAAGTAAATATCACTAAGATGGGTTTTGAGTGAAAACCAAGTAATTTTAACACTTTAAAATAACTCAATAAATTCAAATAAAAGTAAAGTGTATATTAATTAATTTACCAATTGTACTACATACAATTACTTTACTACTACTTAAAAATGTTGAATAGAATTAAAGTGCAATCTTCAAATTAAAATTACTTAAATTTTAAATACTACATTATACTGCACAAATATAATAAAAAAGAAAGATTGTACATGAATATAACCATAACCAGGTTAATTTAAAATGAATTTAACTATACATGAAAAAGAAAGATAAAGAAACCAGTAATATATGTCCACTTTTATTTTTTACAGTATCAAATTAAGTCACAAGTATATGTAATACTTAATATTTGCAAAAGAAAGTCAATGTATTTTTTTTCCAGTCACATTAACAAAAATGGCAATCAGCTTTGATAGTGTTCAAATACAACTTTAAATTAACTAAATAAAATAAAATACAACTCTAAATAAATTTTGAAGAGACAACTTAGTAACAGAGAACATATTTAACATCAGGCAGTCTATCCACCACATATTTATTTAGCCACATCTTATGGCCTTTCAGAATCTTTTTATTATCAGGCAATCAATTTGCTCTTAAGGGCCTGGACTTTGTGTGAAATTTTCATGGGGTCAATTTCCAGAAAGAGTTTTTGGAATACCTCAAAGGTATGTTTAAGATGGCTAGGATAAGCAAGGTTTAAAACGTAGGTCAAACCAAAAAGAACAGCACAAGCCGTAGCTATATCTTGCAGTCCTGTGATGACCTGCACCCCTTCAATTAAAATTGCAACATCTTTTGTGTTATCAACAGAAACTCCTTCGTTCCTCCTTACAATGACTCCCATGTGCTGGTCCACTTCGAAACCTTGAGAATCCTGCAACATTATTCACTATAGTTATTACAGAAAAACAATCTGGCTACACAAGTAAATATAAAACATAAAACGTGATTGCATATTTATTCAAATATAAATATAATACAAATATAAACATCCCAGCATGTTATTCATAACATGCACAACATTTTTTTTACAGTTACGAATGCTTGCTAAAAATAATTGGTATAGTGCATGTTGATATTTTGACCATAATAATACTAAATAATCCAGGACCATAACTGGCAAGGCATCTAAAAAGCAAACAAACAGAAAAATTCTCTTTGGTTAAGAATTACAATTACTTACATCCAATTCTTTGATGAGGCCACTCACATTCTCCCCAAGGTATTCCACCAAACACCGAATTACCACCTCTCTTGTAATTTCTATTGAGCAATGCAAGTCCTGAAAAAAACAGATCATATGATTATATTATGATATAATAATAAAAATAACAAAATAAATGCACATGCAGAAATCCACAGATTCCTAAGGTCAAATTTATGTATAAAAAATAAAAGGCATCACAAACTTTGTAAGACTTGGTTAAATAAGTACTTTACACTTCCCATTAATGAGCACGACAGATTTTTATTTTACTTCCACCAATACGATGGGGTGGACTACCACCTACCAATTCAAAACATTAAATACATATTGAACATGCTGAAATGTCTTCCCACCCTAAACCGATTTAAAATGACCTCTAAGTAATCACTAACTGAATATTACATAAAACTTTTTACAGTTAGTGGAACAAAAGCATCTTATAAACACAATACCTTCAGTGGTTCCATTTGAATTTTTAGTCTTGCTCCAAGTACTCCACCTTTAGCCTGAAACAGTGTTAGTAATTTAGAGGTATGAAGATCCAACATGGACATAAACTTAGGCTCCAACGGCACTGTGGTTATTCGCTGAAACTCCACGCCAATCTGAACAGAAGGATGAAAGGTTGAGATCAGTATGAAAAGAAAGTATATTCTATAAAAAATTGCAATAGATAACAATTAGGGTCTATTGTATAAATGCCCTGTTTACTTACTTGAAAAGAGTTAAACAACACAGGCCATCTTTCTTTAAAATCTTGAACACTTGGACAACGATTGACAATTTCATCCCGTCTATAGGCAAATGTTTTGGATAGCTTGTCTTTAATCACCTTCTCATTGTTTTTCTTCTTTGCTTCAGTGAGTAATTCTTCTCGTTCGTTCTCAAGGCTTTGCTCATCTTCTCCAACAGGGTAGGGTGGCAAATAATTGACCTCGGCCTTTCTTGGCTTTTTTACATTTTTTGCTGACTTTCTGTCAAGTGGGTGTTTGCGTTTTAAAGAATTGCATGCAACATCAGGAATTCCAAAGCCTCTGAGTTTAGTGCGAAAGTTGCCCATTTTGTATTTAATGCTCATCTGCCATGCATAAAGGCCTGAAAAACTTCCTCTATCTTTCAAACATGGGTGTGCTTTAATGAGTGCTTCAGCCACTGAAAGAATCTGAAGAGCAGTTGGGTAAGCGGTGTACAAATAAATTGACTGGGCCAGTTTTTCAAGTATGTCTGATCTGATATTTTGGGTATTCAACAATGTGCCATCCTTTCTGTACGCCTCATTTGCTTTTCCAAGAACCATCTCTGTTTCAACAGAGAAGTGTGGAATGGTAAACACTGATGGCCATGGCTTCCTTTCTGGACTGCTGCTAGATGACAAGATTAATGTACTTGCAGAGGATTCAGACGAGTCTGAGACCTCTTCTACAGTAGTTCTTGAAGAATAAGGAACAGAGTATGTCTCTGCTGCGTCACTTGTATTAAGGCTTTCATTGTCTGAATACAATGAGAGAACCACTGGTGGTAGTGTCACAACTTTAGTTGTTGATTTGTGTTGAATTTGAGAAGTACAGTGAAGAGTAAAAAAGTCATTAAAATCTGAATCCAAATACTGGATGCTGATGTCATTGGCGATATTCAGAATCTGCTTAACAGTCGCATTAAGTTCTTCCAAGGTCTCTGGTATTCCGGATGGTAGAGTCAACTTCTCTATTTGGTGATCAAGTATCACCCTCAGGACAGCTAAATCCATGTCAAATGGGCCTACAAACATGAAAATTATTTTGTTAATGCTATTAAATAAAAAGAAATAGCCAAGATAAATTGGGGGAGAAATTGAGAGTTAGCAAGAAATGTGACGTTTCAGTGTAACCATGCGCTTCCCTTCCACACTATATGCAGCCAAAGGACAGACATCTTGTAGGCTTTGGTGAGGAACAAGAATCAGTTCATGGCAACTCTCTAAAAGGAAAGATCGGAAATGCTCTTCGTACCATGCATTTAGCTTTTTAACTATAAAGTACAGGCTGTTTTCAATTATGATGGCCTGTTTTATCTCAACAAAGTCTGGGAGCCCTCCAGTAGAACCAAATGACAAGATCATCCCAGATGAGTACTGTGTTCCATGGTATGTAACAGTATTTGATAAATGTGCAATTGTTAGCTGAGGGAACTGCTTCTTGATGGATTCCTGGGTTTCACCATGCATTACTTCCAAAGGTACACATGAAACTTTGGTGGTAATTAGCACAGGCTTGACTGCATTTCTCTGCCAATTCCAGGCCATCATCAACTGATGCTTTGTTGCAAGTGACATCAACACATTCTTAAAACTGCTTGAGAACCTTACTACTCGTTTAAAGAACCGATGTTTGGCCTCAAAGCGCATTGTCCATACTCCAACTAGAGGACCAAAAGCCAATATAAGTGAGGGATGGTGCTCCAAAAAATGGTGCTTGGGCGTAAGTCTCAGATGAGGAAAAAATTCAAGTAATCTCTGTCGGTGTTCAGAAATATTTAAGTCAAAGTAAGACAGACTTTCTAGAGAGTGGACTGGTGCCAAAGCGAGTTGTACGATGTCCTTTAGGATCATAAGAATTTTCCATGCTGGTTCATTACATGGTACTCTTGATCCAATGATTAGTGGCAATAATCTTATGAGTGCCCAGTTCTCATGGGCATTTCCTCCAATACTACCACGGCTGGCAAAATTCACCGGAATAGCTTGTGGGCGGTCTACACTGTCACTAAACTTATATGGAAACTGTTTGATGAGCTCATTGAGTTCTGATAATGTGAAGTATTTGTTTTTAATGAAAGTATTAAGACAAAGGGCTAATTCTAAAGGAACAATGCCTTCAAAAAGGTCGTGAAGTATGTCAGGTGGATAACCTCTTACAAAATGAAAATGACTCAGATTATCAGTGAGTGGACAAGCTCTCTTAACACCATAACAATGTAGCATAGCAGGATTTTCCTTTACTGTTGTAAGATGCAAATTATAAGCTTCCTTTGTTCGAGGTGGAAACTCTCCCCAGCGTACCTCCTTCTGGCAGAACTCGGATTTTTTTCCCAGGCAAAACCTACATATGTGAGGACCTGTAAAGCTTTCAACAAGACCTCCTAAGGAATGTGCAGCAAGATTGTCTGCCACAACACAATACACTGTCCCTTTAATATTCCTCCCAGCATAAGGAATAAAAACACCTTCTTGTTCCAAGACAGACAGATCTTTTAGGAGAGGCTCAAGAACAACATTGTAGCCATATGCTTTGACATCAACAGTTTTGCAGAGAATGGACAAAAAAACATTACATAACGTGGAGCGTAATTCAGGTGGCATGTTGGCCAACACCCAATACACTGCAGTAACCTTGTGTTTCTTCCGTGATGTACCTAATGGGTTGCACACCTCAAAGTCATCTACATATAAAATTAATGCAATTCTTTGTTCTTCTGCAGCAAAAAAATGGGTTTTGCTTATAATATGCTCCATCTTGAAATGACTCAAACTTTTTTTTTTTTTTTTTTTTTTTTTTTTTTCTCCGTGTCCTGTCTGCCATTGTGAAACTCAGGATTGATGTCTGAGTGTCTAAATCAGGCCCAACAGTTTTGATTTTACAAGTGGAGCATACAGGTATTTCTCCATGATGCTCCACTTGGTATATATTTAAAACTTTATTGCAAATTTTTTTTGGGGATCATATCTGTACAGCAACCACGGAGATGGAAAAAGAAACAGAAAAGAAGAAGGAAAAAAAAAAAAAAAAAAAAAAAAGAGGTATACGAAAGTGGTGGGAGGAAAGAAGAAAAGACCAACAGAGAAAAGAAAAAAAATAAATAAATAAATAAAGAGAAAAGAAAATAAATAAATAAATACAATAATATATATATATATATATATATATATATATATATATATATATATATATATATATATATATATACATACATACATACACACACACATATACATACACATACACATATACGCGCCTACGCATAAGTACATATATGCCCATACGCACATATATACATACATACATATATACATACACATACACATACATATACACATACATAAATACACACACATCCATACCTACATTTGCCTTCATATACTAAAATTAATTACAATTTCCAGTATAAATATATTTATTTATTTATTTAAACTATTCTTTTAATTGATTTTATAAATTAACGAAAAGAAAGACAATTTTAAGAAACCAGGATCTGAACACCTGTTTGTGTGCAGTTGTGAGCATGCAAGTAGATGAAAGATTTCTTCCATAGGAATGCCAAATGGGAATTTGTAGTAGTGACCGTGGGGGACCCCCGGCCCCGACCCCAAGGCCCGAGGCAGACACCAGGAAGACCAGGGCCAAAGGCACCGCGGAGGTCCCAGGCGCCGCGCCCCCAGGGGCCCCAATGCAGGGACAACCGCACACCCCACCCCCCCGAACGGACCCAAAGGGAGAGACGAGGGAAGCCCCCAGCAGCCCCCCGCCGAGCCCAGGGGTCAGCAGCCCCAAGCCCTCAGACCCCGCCGGCACCCGCCACGCCAGAGCAGATCCGACCATGGACACGGAGGCCCGGGACCCCGAGGCGCGCCACCCCCCAGCCAGGGCCCCCCGGGGCCACGGGGCCCAAACCCAACCAGGCAGCCACCAGGCCCAGCCAGCACACCCCCCGGCGCCCAGCCCCCGAAACCGAGAGCCACCAGCCCACCAGAGGGCAAAGGGCACAACCCCCCCGGGAGGGGAATGCGACGCGGAGGTGGGGGCCACCATTAGGCGGACCCTAGATGACCCAGGAGAGGGAGCAGACCAGGCCCCAGCCTGACAAATACACATTCACACACAAACGCACTCATACCATCCCACCCTCATACTCACCTCCACTCATTCGAAGTAAACATATACAGTAACATATACGCCACACTCACTCATACTCCCCATACACACTCTATACACACTCTGGGTCCAGGACATGCGTCCGCCCCCTATTGGTGGGAACCCACATCCGGACCCAGAGGGTAAACCCATTCTCTCCGGGGTGGAGAGGAGGGGACGGCCAAAGCCACGAACCCGCAAGGCCGTCCCACAGCCCGGGCTGCACCAGACCGGCAGGGCAAGCCCCCGCCACAGTGAGGACCCGCCCCCGACCACCGCCGAGCACCACCAACAGCCAAGCAGACACCCCCCGCCGAGCGCCCGCCAGACCCCGGCGACAAGCCCGGCCAGAGGAATGACTGCACAGCCCAGGGCAATGACCCAAGAATCCAAACAGGCCCAGGGAAGCCAGAACACCGGCCCCGCCCCCACCACCCCCCCAAGCCCCGCAGCCCACCCACCGCCCCCGCCCCCACCAGACGGACTGCCCCTTATTCACCTACCCCCCACCCCAAGCGGCATAACGGGAAACGGGGGAGTGGCTTAAGAGACCTTGTGTTTCTTCCGTGATGTACCTAATGGGTTGCACACCTCAAAGTCATCTACATATAAAATTAATGCAATTCTTTGTTCTTCTGCAGCAAAAAATGGGTTTTGCTTATAATATGCTCCATCTTGAAATGACTCAAACTTAAAAGCAGCACTGTTCTGTTTTTTTAAAAATAGTATCTGCAAAGTTTTCAATAGATAGTATCTGTTGTAAAGTGTGGAGAATTGACACGTACTGAAAGGATCGCTTCTCTTGTGAATTAAGTATGTATTCCACAGACTCAACAACATCAAACTCTTCCTTAAAATACCGTTTTCTTTTAAATGCAGAAGCAAAAGGCCCACTTTTTGCTAAAGCTTTGCATAGAGGGTGAGAAATGCACAGTTCTTCTACCAATTGAGTGACAATATTCTCTTCAACAGCACAATTGTGTTTCTTCAATTTTTCATCAATAAGCTGTCGAACAACCGGTGAAGATGCTGTACATATAAAATAAATCTCATCCACCAGATCATCAATACATTTTCTAGAAACATTGTGTACACTTTCTAACTTTAAAAGAAGTGAACCAATTTTTTGCTGAATATCAGATGATATATCATTTGATGTATTTAGAGTGGGATTTTCACAATCACTATTTTCTGAAACACAGTCAGTCTCATTTAGTAAAGCATGATCCTTCATAGTGATCTCTGGCTTAAAATCATTAAGTGAATGGGGGTTGTGCTTTCGACATTTGTGTGTAAAAAAGGTTCCATATATATTTGTCTTAAATGCACATCCAACAAAAACACATTCCATAGTTTGATGACTCCGTAAGTGATTCCCAATATGTTGAAAGTACTCTTTTTCATTTTGACATTTTGTTGGACAGACAACACAGGAAAAAAAGATTTTTTCAGGTTTTCCATCTGATTCTAGTACATGATATCTAGAGAGGTGTGTACGAAGAGCACTCCATGTTTTAAATGAGCATGGGCAGTCCAGATAAAGGCAAGGTATGGAATTTCCCGATCCAATTGTTTGATTTTGTAGTCTATAATGACGCAAAAGAGTAGCCCTTGTCGTCACTATACATGTGCAGAGCTTACATTGCCATGCCATTATGTGGCCCTACTGGTGCCCTGTTTGAGGTCAATTAAGCCCTGCACTTTGTGCCGCTGACAGCTTCCCTGATCAATACTAAGGAAAAATGAAAAAGAATGATCACTAAATTGATGTCATTAGTTGGCAACTACGGAAAAAAAAAGGATCAGCCTGAACATAATTCATAAAAATTAACTAACAAGAAAATGACTTTCAAGAATGGTGTGTATGCATACATACCTGTACTTTAGGAGATTTATTAATATACTTGTGTCTGCTGTTCTTAATACAAATGTTGTCTGCTAAAGAAATTAAATAATTGTTAGTCAAAAAGCAACTTAATTCATCTCAACATTCTTAAGTGTTATCATTGATAAATGCTGATGACTCACTTATAAAATGTGTTACAAATAGACATTTGCATTCATGAGAGAAAATTGTGATAATTTGATTATATGTGCTGTACTCTAACTTATTGAAGCTTTAAATTTACTAAACATTTTTTTGTCATTTCTCTTTGTTAGTATTTATCTACACATGATGGCTTTAACACATAATAGCCTAAAACATTAAGACGTTATGCAACAAAGATGGTGGAGGTAGATACTCGTGTTAATAACTGACATGACGCATGTTTAATTAAGCTAGATACTTTTTCATTAAGCTTATTAATGTAGCATACATAACTAACAGACTTTAAAATATCAACTTTTAATAAAACCATACAGCAAACGTGTTATCTCTTATTTTTAATAGGCAGTAGTTTATATTCAGCCAAGGTAAGACGAATATACCTTGACAAAAACGACGTTCAAGTTACGTTCAACCTATGAATAAATGAGAAGTGATGCGTTGCAACAAACAAAAGACATCTTATAACAGTAGCATTTATGAATGTTGCTTTGAAGCAAAAAAGTAGCTCTAGCTAATCGGCTAAACATGCATTCAACATTTTACTTTTATATCTAGCTGGTGTGGCGGGTCAAATTCAATCTAATTTTATAAAAAAAAATTCTCAAATTCTCAAAAGCAAAATTCTCAAAAGCAAACTACAGTAACTGTAATATAAATTTTTACCTTAGATAACCACGCAAGTTCTGCCGAACTCCACAAATAGGCGCCAAACAGGATGTGCTTGAAACTGAAATTGACTTATTTATATTGCTTAAAATTCACACAAAATTTCATAGGGTATTTATAACTCAAATAATTTGATTATGCCTTTCATTAATAAAATGAGTATATTTAAATAACACAATTTTTAAGTTAAATGAACACAAATAAAAGCCCAAAAATCAAGAACTCAATTCTGGTAAGTACATTTTACATAATACATATGTATATGATCTACTGGACCACAGATTCACTTTTTACAGTGCAGAGCTGGAGCTGTTTATTTGTAGTTGCTGAACAGACTGACAGCAGTTGGACTGGGATGTTTCTGGTGTCTGTTCTCACCTCAGTCTGCTTGGTGTGAGCTGTTTGAGAGGTTTATTGGAGCAACAGTAGGGTTCTCAGATATTACACTTGGACTTATTTCATATTTGGATGTAAAATATTCTCATACTGCATACAATATAGCCACGTCCTACCACATTGTCCTATTCGTTAGACACTTGAGTGACCACTGACACAAAAGAGGATCATTCTTATGTTCGTCTTCAGTAAAGCCAATACAATACAATCAGTTAAAAATGCCATGATCGGCCATCCCTAGTCTATAGTGAGTGCAATGAAGTGACTTTTACATTTTTATGTATTCGTTTTTTCTTAATTAATGGGGACCTTAGAAATTGTAGCCCATGTGCAGTTGCACATTTCAGAAAGAGAATATAACATATTAATAACATAGTTTATCCCTAATATAACCTTTCAGTAATCAATTTCTGATGACATAATTGCTCCTGGCTAGATATTTGTAGGTGGAGCTCCGTCCCGCATTAACAGTGACATACTTAACAACACTGTGTGTCTGAAACAGTCATAATTCACTAAATACCATGTCAGTACCATGTCACAAAAATGGTGAACCCATAGAACTATAAATCATAAGCAAAAGGTCTTGTCAATAGTGTTTTATTGAGATACCAGTCTTTTATTTCTTTTTAAGTTGCATGAAAAATGTTTGTTTACATTGTGTTGGGATTCCATCTAGTTAGTAACCAGAAAACTTTCCATGTTTGTCTCCAAAGGCCAAACAAATGTCTGCTTGAAGATGGATATAACACTGATGAAGAGGCCTTTGTTCGCAGGAAGAATGTCTTACCTCAAGCCCTCAGAATAAAGCAACCACTTAAAAAATTCACTGTATCAAACCCTTGTGAGATACAACCACAGAGACAAAGCAACACTACCTCATCTCTGTGTCACCAAATGTCTCCAGATCCATCACTGTACCATACAACATCTGTATCTACTTCAGCCACATCATTCCTCTCAACGGCCTCAAAATCAGGCCCATAAAATTCAATTGAAAGGCATGGAGAAATTAGTCTTGGTGCATCTCTCCGGAAGGCTATTGAAATATCAGACCACTCAGAAACTCCTAGTCAAACAGTTATGGCAAGAAGAACCTTATGAAGAACAATCACACATCCATAGCCATCAAATCAACTTGTGGCATCAAGAACCATCAATACAGTCCCAGCACCAGGTGGCTCAATCAGCATGGCAGCATGTCACTCTAGGATCAACTAAGGAAATGCCTAAGCTTCAGAAATCTCTCTGTTTGTGAACAAAAATATGGAAGTAAGAATAGATATAATAATAATAATGTTGCATTAAGAGTTGCATTATATTAAGAGTATAATGTAATAATGTTGCATTAAGAGTTGTAACCACACTGATAATGTGGTTAGTCTCAAGAAAGCCTGTGTTGCTGATTCAACACACATTTGAAAACTTTACAGGTGCTTGAACTGGGGATAATTGGTGGTGCTGATATCAAGGACACTGTATGGCGCATTTTGAAACACACCATTAAAATAATTTGGCTAAAACTGTGAACTGGCGAGGTGTGAATGGAAAGACGGGTTTTCAAAGCCTGGAGCTAAAGAATGTTATAATTGGTAAGTGTTTTTGCTAAAGGTGATTTTATACATCTTAATGGTGCTAATCTCACAAACTAACAAACTAACAGTTTGTACTTGGACCTGAAATTAGGTTATAAAGGTAGCAGTATATATATTCTCACTTTGCATATTCTCATTTGCTTTCTTATTTTGTTCAAAGTTGTAAGGTTAACTTTCATCCAGTCCTCACTGTACTGCTGCTTTGTGCAATATTCCAAAGCATATAAAAAAACTTTTTTTAAATTTAACAACTCCGAAAAAAATGTGTCTATGATTGTACTATTAGCTTTACATTGTTCTGTGCCTGTTTGCTAGAAGCTGTAAGAAGAAACCCACTATGTGCCAATGCCACTGAGCTAGAGGTTGAACGAGTCGTAAGAAGATGGTTTCATTTGGCTGGTGATCGGGAGGGTGGGAGAAAGAGGAGGAAACTAATTACAGAAGACATGCAGGACAATGCATCTGGAAAAAAAACATGTAATGGACTTCCTAAAGACACTGGACTGTACAGTGAATCACACTGGGGACTACATTAAGAAAACATATAGTTTTCTGTCAATTGAGGTCTGGGCCAAGAAGATAAGTGTGTTCACTTTTGTTTTCAAGGCTTCAATATAGCTGGTTAATGCAGCAAACCTCCAGTTAATTTATGTTAATGTAAAATGTGCATGAGGTGTATGTGACAGTTCTAACTCCTCTAAGTTATTGTTCCAAGGTATGGTTCCAAGAGGTAGTAACATAAAAATGCAGCTTGTTAATTAAAATGTATACCAATTTACAAACTTTTTAATATAAACACAAAATCTTTTTATAATCCAATTCAACATCAAATTTTCAGCTTTAAAATATGTTTTAAACATTTTATTATTTCAGCACTAAAAACTACAGCACACAGTGTGCACTAAAAGCCATAAAATAAAGGGCAACAATATATAATAGATATTTAAACTGCTGTATCTTTACACTTATATCACATCTCCATGATTTTGACTTTCACACTATTTTAAGTTGTTGCACTTTTTGTCCTGCTCCTTGTACAACCCTTTTATAGTTGTACATTGTTTTAAGTACATTATTATACTGTATATAGTAACAGGTTATAACTGTATTGGCATCAGTTGTATTTTTGCAGTATTGCACGTGTCAATAAATGCTTTGTTTTGACTTACAATTTAGTGAATTGATTGTACAAATAGATCTAAGTACTAGGTCTGGCAATTTTTGGGGTAGTATAGGTTGTTGTGGCTTAAATCCGGGTCTTCTGGCTCAGCTGTGGTTAAGTTACGGTTATGTTTTGGGGGAGTAGTTGAAGATGTGGCTAAGTTTTGGCATTTTGATGGCATGGGTTTGGTTTGATGTTGGTAAGTGTAGTTTGGGCCAGTTTTGGGCCGTAATTCCATAAGGCAACTGGGCCAAATCCGGTGGCAGAATGTGGCCCAGATTTGGGCCAGAACTATTTTGCTATCTGGGTGTTCTTCTCTCAGTGCTAGGGATTCCCGGTTCGAATCCCAATCTGGGTGGAGTTTGCATGTTCTCCCCGTGTCCGCATGGGTTTCCTCCGGGTTCTCCGGTTTCCTCCCACAGTCCAAAAACATGGATCAAGGTCAATTGAATTCTCCAAATTGCCCAATGTGTGTCTGTATAAGTGAGTGTATGCTCAGCGATAGATTGCCCCCCCCCCCCGCAACCCTAGTAGATGACAAAGCAGAAGTTAATGGATGGATGAATGGATGAAAAAGTTGATTTAATTCAGTAATTCAATTCAGTTCCAATAAATTAAATAATTCCGCTTTATCCAGGGGAGAACGTTTCGGGTTCTGGGCAGTTACACCCAGGACAGGACGCCAATCTATCACTGAACCCACACACACTTACTCACACATTTTATGGGGCAATTTGGAGAGTTCAGTTTACCTTGAATCCATGTTTTTGGACTGTGGGAGGAAACCGGAGAACCCAGAGGCAACCCACGTGGACACGGGGAGAACATGGAAACTCCACCCAGATTGGGATTTGAACCGGGAAAGCCACAAGGCTGATTAATGTCTCAAAATCACACAGATGCATCTGAAGCCGATGATTCATTTATTTTTGTTTGTATGGAATACTGTTTGAATGAAATATTGTTTGTATGGAATACTGTTTGTATGGAACACTGTTTGTATGGAATAGTGTTTGAATGGAATACTGTTAGTATGGAACACTGTTTGAATGGAACACTGTTTGTATGGAATACTGTTTGTATGGAATACTGTTTGAATGGAATACTATTTGTATGGAATAATGTTTGTATGGAATAATGTTTGTATGGAACACTGTTTGTTTGTACGGAATACTGTTTAAATGGAATACTGTTTGTATCCAAATTTATACTGTTTAAATGGAATACTGTTTGTATGAAATACTGTTTGTATGGAATGTTTATTATGGAATAACATTTGTATGGAATACCGTTTGAAGGGAATACCGTTTGTATGGAATACTGTTTAACTGGAATACCATTTGTACAGAATAATGTTTGCATGTAATACTGTTTGAATGGAATACTGTTAGTATGGAACACTGTTTGAATGGAACACTGTTTGTATGGAATACTGTTTGAATGGAATACTATTTGTATGGAATAATGTTTGTATGGAATAATGTTTGTATGGAACACTGTTTGTTTGTACGGAATACTGTTTAAATGGAATACTGTTTGCATGAAATACTGTTTGCTTCCAAATTTATACTGTTTAAATGGAATACTGTTTGTATGGAATGTTTATTATGGAATAACATTTGTATGGAATACCATTTGAAGGGAATACCGTTTGTATGGAATACTGTTTAAATGGAATACCATTTGTACAGAATACTGTTTGCATGTAATACTGTTTGAATGGAATACTGTTTGTATGGAATAATTTTTTAATGGAATACTGTTTGTATGGAATACTGTTTGAATGGAACACTTTTATGGAATACCATTTGAATGGAATACCGTTTGTATGAAATACTGTTTGAATGGAATGTTTTTTTATGGAATACGGTTTGTATGGAATATGGCTTGTATAGAATACGTTTGTTTGAATGGAATACTGTTTGTATGGAATGTTTTTTATGGAATACCATTTATATGGAATACCGTTTGTACGGACGTTTGTATGGAATACTGTTTGAATGGAACACCGATTGAATGGAACACCGTTTGTATGGAATAATGTTTGTATGGAATGTTTTTTATGGAATACTGTTTGTATGGAATACTGTTTATTGATCACATCTGAGAATCAGTTTCAATGATCAGATCATAGAATATAAAAAACATAATTAATTACAAATAGAAAACTTTTTATTGGTTCCATTAAAATAAAAGAACGGACAATGTTTTATAAAATAAAGAAGAAAAGTAAAATATGTTTAAGACTAAAACTAAAAAGAATCTCTATTTCTATTTTAAGCTTTAGCCAAACTCAAGGTCACTGATTGGGCGGCATGGTGGTTTAGTGGTTTAGTATGTTCTCTCAGCGCTAGGGATTCCCGGTTCGAATCCCCATCTGGGTGGGGTTTCCATGTTCTCCCCGTGTCCGTGTGGGTTTTCTCCGGGTGCTCCGGTTTCCTCCCACAGTCCAAAAAATGGATCAAGGTGAATTGAATTCTCCAAATTGCCATATAGAGTGTGTGTGTGAGTGAGTGTGTGTACAGTGATAGATTGGCGTCCTGTCCTGGGTGTATCTGTCCTGGGTGTATCTGCCCAGCGCCCGAGACGTTCTCCCCTGGATGTGCAATGGGACCCCCCTCCGCGACCCTAATAGAGGATAAAGCAGAAGATAATGGATGAATGGATGAAGTTGGCGGCATGGTGGCTTAGTGATTAGCATGTTCTCCTCAGCGCTAGGGATTCCCGGTTTGAATCCCAATCTGGTTGGAGTTCCCATGTTCTCGTGTCTGTGTGGGTTTCCTCCGGGTTCTCCGGTTTCCTCCCACAGTCCAAAAACATGGATCAAGGTCAAATTGAATTCTCCAAATTGCCCCATAGAGAGTGTGTGTGAGTGAGTGAGAGTCCAGTGATAGATTGGTGTCCTGTCCTGGGTGTATCTGCCCAGCGCCGGAAACGTTCTCCCCTGGATGGGTATGCTTTTCTGGTTACTATGACTCTTCTCCCGCGTGAACACACCGATGCTGCCGGAGCTTACTCGGCCGAGTGAAACCTCGTCCACAGCGCGAGCACATGTACGGCTTCACTCCCGTGTGAACGTGCAGATGTTCCGTCAGGCTGCTCTGCTGAGTGAAGCTCTTTCCACACCGCGGGCAGGCGTACTGTTTGATTCCCGTATGAATGCGCAGGTGTTGCGTCAGGTTGCTCTGCTGAGAGAAGTTCTTTCCACACTGGGAGCAGAAATAGGGTCTCTCTCCTGTGTGGACGCGCCGGTGGACCGTCAGATGGTTCGGTTTGGCAAAGCTCTTCCCACACTGAGCGCAGGGATAGGGCTTTTCTCCCGTGTGAAACAGCTGGTGCTGGGTTAGGTGACACTGCTTTCCAAAGCTCTTCCCACATTGGGGGCAAACATAGGGTTTTTCGCCTGTGTGAATGCGCTGGTGGACTTTCAGGCTGCTCCGTTTGGCAAAACCTTTCCCGCACTGAGGGCAGCGATGTGGTCTTTCGCCCGTGTGAATGCGCCCATGGCCTATGAGGCTGCCCCGTTGGGTGAAACTCTTCCCACATTGGGGGCAAACGTAGGGTTTTTCGCCCGTGTGAATGCGCTGGTGTTCCTTCAGGTGACTCTGGTTGACGAAGCCCTTTCCACACTGCGAGCAACGATGTGGCTTTTCGCCCGTGTGAATGCGCCGATGCCGATTGAAGGAACTGATTTGATTATACCTCCTACCGCATTGCAGGCACTGATACGGCTTTTCACCCGTGTGAATGCGCTGATGCCGTTTAAAGGCACTCTTTTGGGGAAAACTTTTCCCGCATGGCGAGCACACATATGGCTTTTCTCCATGTTGGGGGTCGGCTTCGAACCGTGGAGCGTAGCCCTTTTCATACGGTGAGCAGGAACGTGGCTGTTCTGTGCAAACAGAACCTCCGTCCGCACTGCATGTTGGAATATCGGTCTTCTTTTCGGTGCATGTGGTCATGTTCATGCCCAAATGTACTCCTGTTGGCGGAAAGATGGCTATTTCGTTTCTTTATGTTGACGTGTTATTTCGCCAATGGGAAAAATATATATTTGGGATTTCGTCTTTTAAATGTGTTCAATTTGAGGTAAAACGATGTCTTTTAAATGATGTCGCTGTTAAATTACTGATAGCTGGTGAGTACCAGGCAGCCAGAGGTTCGGTTTGTACCTCATAAGTATTCATACAGAGGCTTAGGCTGGTGTAATGTTCATCACCACACGCTGTAGAAATTCAAAGCAAGAGTTCATAGCGTGTGCATACTCTATAAGCTACTGTTCATAAGCATGGCAAAGCCACACGGCACATCTCTGAGGTTATACAGAACAACAGTCTCCTGCAATGCCACCACGTTGAGAATCCTTACAGGAAGGCGTCCTTTAGAACATCTTCAGATGGCCACCTTGCATCCCTTTCATAGCTGAATCAATATTCTTACACCGTCCTGAAAAACAAGAAACAATAAACAGGCATCATGCTTTCATCTAAAAGTACAATATTTATACAGCTGTAAGGTTATAATGTATACGGTTGGCTCATTGGACTGATATAATCACAGAGGGAAGGAGATCTGTGATGGAGGTTAGTCAGATACTCAAATGTTTGTTGATATTATTCTTAATCATTTTAATTCATTTAGGGGACACACGGTGGCTTAGTGGTTTAGCATGTTCGCTTCTCAGTGCTAGGGATTCCAGGTTCGAGATTCCATGTTCTCCCCGTGTCCGTGTGGGTTGCCTGCGGGTTCTCCGGTTTTCCTCCCACAGTCCAGAAACACGGATCAAGGTCAACTGAATGCTCCAAATTGCCCCATATAGAGTGTGTCTGTGTAAGTGAGTGTATGTCCAGTGATAGATTGGCGTCCTGTCCTAGGTGTATCTGCCCAGCGCCTGAAATATTCTCCCCTGAATGGGTATGTGGAAACCCCCCCCCCCCCCCCACGACCCTAGTAGGGATTCCAGGTTCGAGAACCCCCCCCCCCCCCCCCCCTCATCACGATCGTAGTAGAGGATAAAGCAGGGGTCGCCACAGCGATGAACTCACATTTTAGACTTTGGCCCAGTGTTTTATGTTGAACGACCTTCCTGACACAACCCACACCCTCTCCCGGGCACAGGGACACGCAGACTATAGAGACAATTTAGAGCAGACTATTGCCCTCCAGGAGGAAACCGGAGAACCCGGAGGAAACCCATGCGGACACGGGGAGAACATGGAAACTCCACCCAGAATGGGATTCGAACCAGGAATCCCTAGCGCTGAGAGCAGAACATGCTAAACCACTAAGCCACCATATATTTTTATTTACTATATACATTTAAATCATTCAGTGATAGATTGCCCCCCTGTCCTAGGTGCATCTGCCCAGCGCCTGAAACGCTCTCCCCTGGATGGGCATGGGGAACCCCCCTGCGCGACCCTAGTAGAGGATGAAGTAGAAGATTATGGATGGATGGTACAGACTGAGTGCGTGAGTGAGCAGCGTGCCGCAGTACTTGCGCATTATACACTGAACCAGGCGGAAGAAAAAGTAGTTCCCACCACTGCATATCATTTAGACAAGATCTCAATAATTTTAGTTACTTCCTGTTGGTGATATGCATTACCGCAAATTACTTTTGTCATGTGAGGGGTGGTGGGGTGAGGGTGAGTGTGTGTATGGGGGGAGCGCAAATGTTTTCTTCTTCCTAGGGGGGGCTTAAATTCTCCAAATTGCCCCATATAGAGTGTGTCTGTGTGAGTGAGTGTGTGCCCAGTGATAGATTGCTCCCTGTCCTGGGTGTATCTGCCCAGCGCCATAAACGTTCTCCCCTGGATGGGCATGGGGAACCCCCCCATGACCATAATGGGCGGATGGATATTAATTCCTTACATTCATATCATTTATCATTTATTATAATGTACTATGAGGCTGTAATCATGTTGATCTTATGAACCTTAAAAGGCCTCACTGACCTTCTGGCTGAGGGATACGTTTGCTAGGTACTGTCCTGTGGAAAATGATTGGGTTCAAGCTTCACATGGTTGGGACATGGGTTGTATTGACTAAATGTGGTTCTTTCACGTGCACGTGGTTAGCAGACTGTGGGACGAATGCCCTTGTTTTGTGTTTTGTCTTTTCCATCTTCCTATATAAACGAGGTGTGAATTTTAATTAATCGAAGAATTGATGATCAACACTGGCATGGTTGCCGTTTCTTCCCAAACATTTGCACGTTGGCAGTCAGGGCTCCTGCATCAGGGACAGAATCATCGGGGCTGATGACTGGGAAAGCTTTTGATTTGGGACCTAACAATGTGAGGCATCAGCATCGGGACCATAGCCGATTGGTAAGCTCGGGATTTGAACCCAACAACAACTCACATTTTAATCAACAAGATCTCTTGAGGAACCCCTCTGTGCTTTCGGGTCCATCAGGGATTGTGATCAAGAACCACTATTCTAGATGATGTGGATTAGTTTATAGGTACGGTCAATTAACACGTTTTTGCCAGTTTAAAATAAAATTTTCAAGTTTATATACTAAAGGCGGCACGGTGGTTTAGTGGTTCAGCATGTTATCCTCTCATCGCTAGGGATTCCCGGTTCGAATCCCAATCTGGGTGGAGTTTCCATGTTCTCCCCGTGTCCGTGTGGGTTTCCTCCGGGTTCTCTGGTTTCCTACCACAGTCTAAAAACATGGATCAAGGGCAATCCAAATTGTCCCACATAGAGTGTCTCTGTGTGAGGGAGTGTGTGTGTGTGTCCTGTCCTGGGTGAATCTGCCCAGCACCCGAGACGGAAGATAATGGATAGAGGAATAATACACACTGTATAAGGAAACCCACAGGGAGAACATGGAAACTCCACCCAGATTGGGATTCGACCCGGGAATGTTTAGCACTGAGAGGAGAACATGCTAAACCACTAAGCCACCATGCCGCCCGATATATCCATCCATCCATCAATTATCTTCCACTTAATCCTCTACTTGGGGGGGGGGGGTTCCCCATGCCCATCAAGGGGAGAACGTTTCGGGCGCTGGGCAGATACACCCGGGACAGGACACCAATCTATCACTGAACACACATTAACTCACACAGACGCAGTCTATATGGGGCAAATTGGAGAACTCAATTGACCTTGATCCATGTTGTTGGACTGTGGGAGGAAACCGGAGAACCCGGAGGAAACCCACGCGGACACGGGAAAACATGCAAATCCACCCAGATTGGGATTCGAACCGGGAATCCCTCGCGCTGAGAGGAGAACATCCCAAACCACTAAGCCCCCGTGCCGCCCCTTATCATTCAAATAAAATAAAATTTTCAAGTTTATATACTAAGGGAGGTATAGTGGCTTTTTGGTTTAGCATGTTCTCCTCTCAGCGCTAGGGATTACTTTATTTGATCACTTTAAGCTTTTTATATTTAATAGTTGTTTTATGTTTTTATTAAATGATTTACGGCGGCACGGTGGCTTAGTGGTTAGCACGTTCGCCTCTCAGCGCTAGGGATTCCCGGTTTTAAGAATCTGGGTGGAGTTTTGTTCTCCCCGTGTTGCGTGGGTTTCTTCTCCGGTTTCCTCCCACAGTCCAAAAAACATGGATCAAATTCAATTGATTTCTCAAAATTGCCCCATATAGAGTGTGTCTGTGTGAGTGAGTGAGTGTGTGCCCAGCGATGGAATGGCGCCCTGTCCTGGGTCTATCTGCCCAGCGCCCGAGACGTTCTCCCCTGGATGGGCATGGGGAACCCCACCGCGACCCTAACAGAGGATAAAGCGGGAGATAATGAATGAATAAATGATTTACAGAATAAGTTTTTGTTTTGTACTTCTTCTATCATAGTAATTCTATCACTAACTTTGATAGTTTGGTGCAGCATGGAGGCATCATGGTAAGTAATCTCACCCAGACTGATGACGTGTTCAGGGGGCTTCTCCTTTTGCTGAATGAGAGCTGGGGTCGTCTTCATCACTCTTCATCACCTTGTCCAGGATAAATGAAAAATAATGAGTATTTTTGTTCACACAAACATCAGTTACAAAGCTATAACACTAATGCGTCTGCAGATCGCCGAGATGACTTTATATTTTATTGTTTCAGATTACAGTACATTCACATTAATAGTTAAAGTTATTAATACTACAAACAACAACAACATAAAGAACAAGATCCACCTTCCAGTTTGATTTAAATGCTGATTACCCCACATATATATTTAACCTTTAGTAAGTGCAGTTCAGTCTCAATCTCACCTTCTGTAAAGAACTAGACCTTATCTGATGATGATGATGATGATGATGAAGAACAAATCATTTATTTATTAAACCCCTCGCAGAACACGAGGACTCTGTTTTGTCTTTATCTTCTTCGTTTCTAATGTAGTGCAATAGCGCCACCTATAGTTTGGAGGCAAAGCGTTATTATGAAGTTGGTTGTTAAACCTTAGCGTGAACCTCACCGTGTATGAAACTAAATCTGCTCTATAACTATCTCTGTAACGTTTCTGTTTTATTAATAAACAAACAAGTGATATATTAACACTTAAAAGTAAGCTCTGAGAAAGATTCTTTATACTCCAGGTCAGATGGTGGCGATAATGAACCAAACAGCAAACGTTACACAAGCAGTCACATCCCAACTTGTAATCCCGATGTGAGGCGCTTTAATAAATATTATTACATAATACAGTTAATGTACATAAAAGGAAAACTCGAAACAACCAATTTTGTTTGAGAATATATGAATTAAATAAACTTAACTGAAATAAAACGACAGAGACGAACTTTATATCTTTGAGCAATAGTGTGCACCAACATCTCACTTCTAGCAGGGGGCAGCAATAACGCCAACCCTACCACATATGTAATAACATTCAATGCTAATAAAGCTGATTCTGATTAATGCAACTAATAAAACAGAAAAACAGTGTTATGAAAAAAAGACTAGTGTTTTAACGTATAAATAAAACGATTTTAATCATAATTATGGGCGATTTTAATTACTGTTTGTAGTAGATATCATGATATGGTTTCACAGTAGACTCCCACCTTAAACTCTCTGATCATGTGATCAAAATGGCTGCAGATTCCTTCTTTACAACATCAGGAAAATCAGACCTTTCTTGACTGAACATGCTACCAGCTGTTAGTTCAAGCCCTCACCCTATCCCGGCTTGATTATTGTATTGCGTTGCTCGCCGTTCTCCCAGCTTCCACAATCAGACCTCTACAACTGATTCAGAACTGCAGCCCGACTTGTATTCAACCAGTGCAAGCGAATTCATGTTCTCCACTACTCATTTCTCTCCATTGGCTCCCTGTAGCTGCTCGCATTCAGAACAAGTCACTGAGTCTGATCTACGGGACCATTTCTGGATCTGCTCCTCTAACCTTCACTCTATCTTTTCAAAGTACACTCTGGCTCAGAGTGTATCGCTTCGCTCCGGCATCACTTCGGCATCACTTCGCTCCAGTGATGATTGCCGCCTGGCAATTCCACCTGGCGATTCCACCTCACCCAGGAGGTAATTCTCACTCCGTGGCATTCACCACTGCAACATGGTGGAACCATCTTCCCAACTCTGTCCATAAAGCAGTCACTAGGCAATTTTAAGAAACTACTGAAGACAAATCTTTTTAACAAATACCTGTTGTAAAAAAAAAAACAATAATAATGAAATAATTAAATAAATAAAAACGGAAGAGTGGTGCAGCATCATATAACGATCAGGTTTGATAATTCTACAGTGTAGCTGGTTTTCTTTATAACTACGGACTTGTGATGTTCTCATTTATAAGTCGCTTTGGATAAAGCGTCTGTTAAATGACAATGTCAATGTAAATGATCTTCAGGACACAGGTATAGAGGAGTTAATAAAATAAATTTATTAGACAAATGGATGGACAGATGGATAGGGGGCTAATTCAATAATACCAAGTGAAACAATTTTTAAGAACAGCAATAAACAAAAAAAGCCAAATGAAAAAAACTGTAGAATTGATTTTGTGTAAATAAAGCTCCTATGGAGCTGTTTCGACAATAACCATTGATCCACCAAAACAAAGCTTGCTGATTGAAACTGAACCAACACATATCCAGTGTTGGAGAAACTGGTAATGGTGGCATTAAAACATGCAAGGCACAACAAATACACAACAAAACCTGTTGACTGAGCTGAAAGAAATTTATTTTCCTGTGTGCATGCGCTGGAGTACTTTAAGATGATTCTGCTGTGTAAAACTCTGTCCACATTGTGAGCACATATATGGTTTCACTTCTGTATGAACGATCAGATGTCAAGTAAAGTTACTCTGTTGAGAGAAACTCTTTCCACACTGTGAGCAGGAATATGTTTTTTCTCCTGTGTGAGTATGATGTTGTAATTTAAGATTGTTCTGGAGAGTAAAACTCTTTCCATACTGTGAGCACATATATGGTTTCACTCCCGTGTGAATATGACGATGTCGTTTAAGACCACTCTCCTGATTAAAACTTTTTCCACACTCTAAGCAGGAATGTGGTTTTTCTGCTGTGTGAATGCGCTCGTGCTCTTTAAAACTTCTCTGCTGAGTAAAACTCTTTCCACATTGTGAGCAATGACATGGCTTTCCTTTTTTTTCTCTGTGGATGTGCTCATGTTCAGGCTGCAAAATGTTTTACTGTAGGCAGAAAGAGGTCTTTTTTCCTTTCACGAATGCGCTGATGTTGATATGTTATTTCTCTGACATGAAAAAATATATTTTCCACAGACTTGCTATCTGTTCAAGTTGAGGTGAAACAATGGTTTCTGATTGAATGATCATGAAACCTGCAAAACCTGAATGCATTTAACAAAACTTGAGAAATTATACACTAATAAAGTCACCTGATTAGCAGAAATAATGGCAAAAGATAAAAAAAAAATAAAAAAATATATTTTCATTCAAAGGTGTTATTTTGTCTCATTCCTCCTGCAAACTGGTCTTAATACATGCAACAGTACGATGTTGTCAATGACAATTTTCATTATAAAATAGCATTTTTTTGGTTAACATCAATATTTAGTTTAAAATTCATTACTTGTCACGTAAGTCTACCTCGGGAAGAAGCGGTGGCGCATAGGAAGCGCAGACCGCCGCGTTACACGCGCTGAAGGGAGCCAGGCACGCAGGTAGCCGATAACGGTTTTATTAAAGGTGCAGTGCACCACAAAACATGAGGTACAAAAGAGACTACGTGACATAAAACAAACGACCAGCACCGAAGACAAGAAACAATGGACATAAATACAAAAAGACACCCGATCACGTGCACAAGACAAACCAATTACAAAAAGGAGTTAATTAACTAAACTAATGAGCACAGAACGTTAATTAACTCAAACGAACGGGACGAAACACAAAACAGGTTACATTACCCCCGCCCCTGCGGTTGCGCAACGGGGGGACGCGACCAAGAGGAAAAAAAAAAACAGTCCTGGGGGGTCCTCCGCCCTCATGGAGTAGGGCTTGGAAAGCGCCCTCGGGTGGACGCCCTCTGCGGGTGAGGCGTGCCGAACGCTCTCTGGCTGCAAAGTCCGGTGGACGGCCTCGGCGGACGAGGAGTGGGCCACGCCCTCTGGCTGCAAAGTCCGGTGGACGGCCTCGGCGGACGAGGAGTGGGCCACGCCCTCTGGCTGCGTGGCGAGGCGGGCGCCCCCTGGCGGCGTGGCGAGGCGGGCGCCCCCTGGCGGCGTGGCGAGGCGGGCGCCCCCTGGCGGCGTGGCGTGCGACGTGCGGCCCCTGCTGCTCGGGCTGGGCGGCGTGCGGCCCCTTCTGCTCGGGCTGGGCGGCGTGCGGCCCCTGCTGCTCGGGCTGGGCGGCGTGCGGCCCCTGCTGCTCGGGCTGGGCGGCGTGCGGCCCCTGCTGCTCGGGCTGGGCGGCGTGCGGCCCCTGCTGCTCGGGCTGGGCGGCGTGCGGCCCCTGCTGCTCGGGCTGGGCGGCGTGCGGCCCCTGCTGCTCGGGCTGGGCGGCGTGACGCCCCCTGGGCTTCGGGATGGGCGGCGTGCGGCCCCTGGGCTTCGGGATGGGCGGCGTGACGCCCCTGGACTTCGGAATGGGCGGCGTGACGCCCCTGGACTTCGGGATGGGCGGCGTGACGCCCCTGGACTTCGGGATGGGCGGCGTGACGCCCCTGGACTTCGGGATGGGCGGCGTGACACCCCCGGACTTCGGGATGGGCGCGCGCGCTGGTAGGACCTCGGCGGGCACGCATGCTGGCTGGACCTCAGCGGGTTCGCACGCTGGCAGGACCTCGGCGGGCACGCATGCTGGCAGGACTTCGGTAGGCACGCACGATGGGCGGACCTCGGCGGGCACGCACGCTGGGCGGACCTCGGCGGGCACGCACGCTGGGCGGACCTCGGCGGATTCGCACGCTGGCAGGACCTTGGAGGGCACGCACGCTGGCAGGACCTTGGCGGGCACGCATGCTGGCAGGACCTTGGCGGGCACGCATGCTGGCAGGACCTTGGCGGGCACGCACGCTGGCAGGGCGTTGGCGGGCACGCACGCTGGGCGGACCTCGGCCGGTACCTCAGGCTCTCCCTCCAGCACACAGAACATATACACCCCCACCGCAATGCCCAAACACATAGACATCTCAGACATGGGGAAGACGGACTGGACACACGAGACAGGGGGACACGGATCCACATCTACCCCCCCGAGTGTTGGCTCCGGTACCGCCCCCTCGCAGCGCGATCCAGAAACAGCGCGGTCCGGCACAGGCGCGTCACGTGACTGCCCCGCAGCACACGTGCCGCGCGCACGCTGCGTCTTGGCACCGCGCCGGCGCGCTCTGCGTCTGGATTTCGTCACGTGGGGTTTAACAAGCTGGACCGGAGCGTCCGTCCAGAACTCCTCAGAGTTGAGGAGGGTTCGTATGGGCAGAATATGCCCATACAGGTACGACTCGCCCGTCTCATCATCAGAGATCTGAACCAAGTCCAGACCTTCCTCAGCGCAGAGCGCTTCGTACCCGTACCTCCACATCCACTCATCATCGGAATCATAATCAGACATTGCTGTATACGAGCCGTCCTTACGGCTCCGGGACGGCGGGCTGCGCATAGCGGCACACTTGCGGACACAGCGGAACGCGCCGCGAGTACGAGGCTACACGGCCCCCGCAAAGAAAAATTTAAAAAATGCGCTTACCTGGGCTCTGGACTCCCCAAATTTGCTTTGGCTGGTCGTTCTGTCACGGAAGTCTACCTCGGGAAGAAGCGGTGGCGCATAGGAAGCGCAGACCGCCGCGTTACACGCGCTGAAGGGAGCCAGGCACGCAGGTAGCCGATAACGGTTTTATTAAAGGTGCAGTGCACCACAAAACATGAGGTACAAAAGAGACTACGTGACATAAAACAATCGACCAGCACCAAAGACAAGAAACAATGGACATAAATACAAAAAGACACCCGACCACGTGCACAAGACAAACCAATTACAAAAAGGAGTTAATTAACTAAACTAATGAGCACAGAACGTTAATTAACTCAAACGAACGGGACGAAACACAAAACAGGTGACAGGTGCCCTAGGCACCTGTTACATTACTAGCTCTATATTGCCCTCGTTAAAACTGATTTTTAGAATGTGCTACAGGCCTAAAATGCAGAAAGTTCACCAGAGAAAAAATGATTTGGCTTTGGTTCATACTGTCTGTAATGAAACAAATCTCATAGAAAATGGAGAGAACACAAATTGTATTTCATATGAATTTTTTAACGGGCGACACGGTGGCTTAGTGGTTTAGCATGTTTGCCTCTCAGCGCTAGGAATTCCCAGTTTGAATCCCAATCTGTTCTCCCCGAGTCCGCGTGGGTTTCCTCCGGGTTCTCCGGTTTCTTCCCACGCTGCTGGAGGAGAGGCGGCAGAGAAAGCTGCTCTCATTTATCCGGGGCTACTGACAAAACATCCGGGGCTGAAGAAAAAGCAAGTGTTCAAGACACATATGGTTGTGTCAACTGGCAGCCTAAACATTTGCCACTCTCAGAGACTGTTGAAAGTCAGCAAGAAAAGAAAGAAAACCTGAAAAGTACAGGCCACATATTACACACAGCGTAGAGACATAAATAATGGGACAAGCATTAAAAAACTCTTGAACAAGAATAGCCATTTTTGTTCAAGGAAGTTGGCATGGCAACACACTTTAAGGAACATATTGTTGCACCAAAACACAAACAGGTCCTAGATACTCTGATTAAATGTCAGTCTGAGAGAGGTCAACTGAATGGTTCCCCAGGAGATATCATACAGATGTGTCACGCTCGTCTACCGTGGGTTAAACGCGGCTGTGCAAACACCACGCAGATCCGCAGCGCTCTAACGCGCAGAAGGGAGCCAGGCACGCAGGTGGCAGGAACAAAAACTTTATTAGGGTGTCCAAACACCACATAGAAACGGCATACAGTGACGAGGAGACATGAATAAACCTAAGACGCACACAGACGACAAGGAATACCGGAACTAAATACACACACCACGTGCACCCACAGACCAATCCCAACGAGACGCTAATTAACTAAAGTGACCCGGACTAAACAGCAAATTAACATCTACACAAACACAGAACCCAAAAACAAAAGCACAGGACAACAGAAAAATGGTGCCCTGCCCGTTACACAGATGATTCTTCTTTTGCTGGCTTACTTTGGTGAGAAGGATGAGTGCCTGTTCCATCATGTTGATCAAACATGCCTGGCCCAAGAGGTTCAGATAAAGAATTTGCCACTATCACCCTGCATTGTTGTATGTGGTAAGTAACAAAAACACTAAAGATGCAAACAAATGCTCCAAATCATCTGGTGTATCAACTTCTAATTCTACTATTAGATAACATTCTTTTAGGTTTTGCAGCCAGTACAAAGACACTTACCTATATGTCAAATAACCCCAATTCAGCCAATTTTAGAATTTGGTGCAGTACCATGGTTTAAACCAATGGGGTTATTAGCTGACAATATGATTTAATGTTTTGATGGACCTAGTTATATGTAGAATACAAATTAATACCAATGTATTTATAGGTAATTGCTGCCATTGATTCCCAATGTGTGTATTTAATTGTTTGTTGGGTTTCTTTTTAGGATCCTTCAACTTTGCCGCTGTTACATTCATGTTCACCATTGACCAAGAGGTTGTTAATGACCACATCACTTCTTTCAATGCTGCTTTTTGCCTGTTGTTCGGCAGTTACTATTGCTTCAACATCCATTACCCAGTATAACTACGATCAACGCTGGAGTTTCTTCAAAGGTAACATTTCTTTCTTGTTTATTATGGTGTTTTAATATATATATATTTAAAGTCAATAAAATACAACAAATTTAAAGTGTTTTTTTTTTTCTCATTTGTTTTAAAGGTGTTTCTTCTCTATTAATCCTGAAAGAGGCACCAAAGTTCAGGAGAAAAAAAAAAGAAACTGCTTCCTGTCAATCCCAGAGTTCTAATATTGATTTCAGACATTGCAGACTACGAGTGGACATAAATACCTTATGTACTATACAATATATTAAGGTATAATAAATGCTTTATACTGTATATATTGTTTTTGTTTATAATGTTGGACTTTTACCTGTTTTAGGAGCCACTGCAAGTCAAATTTGAAATTGTATGCTAATGTTTATAAAGTTACCAGCTGATACTTCCTGAATACAGTGGTGTCTTGTATGCTGTTATGCTCAATATATTTTCTGATTATTAAAATGAAAAAGAAGTTTATCTTGTATGTTGTTTATTTTGTAATGTTTAAGTTTGAGAGTATTAAGTTTTTGCAGTTCTAGAGAGCCATTATACCACCGAATTTAAAAAATAAATAATAAACGAGTCATTGTTTAGAAAAACTTAGTAGTTTATTTATTCCCATTTTTCTTAGTTGTGCAGCTCAAGTTTTGGGCTGACTGTATTTTACAGTCTGTGGGCTGGTATAATGTTTATAGTTAAAGTGTTTTTTTTCCCCTTTTATCAAGGTGCCAATAGAGTACTGAACACACATCTTACCTTTAGTGTTTTTGTATTAAATTCTAGTTTAACATCAAGATTGTCATGACGTCCCGAACCCAGAGATCAGACCAAAACTGAAATATGCTGATACGGTGCTTTATTCAGCAATTTCGTTTCAAAATAAAAAAGACAAAACGAAATCCAACAGCGTGGAACGAAAAACCAAACTCCCGCGAGACGCCGGGCGAAAAACCAAAGAGAAGGCCTCAAGCTTCGTGGGCCAGCAGAGTCCTGGGCCGGGAGGTGCAGCAGGTGCGTTTCTGACGCAGACGAGGAAGCGCACGCCGGACGGGACCTCCGGTACACGGATTAAGGCTGGAAGATAGCAAATGATCACAGGATTATGAGAAATGACCGTGCTAACAGCGACGATCCAACGCGCCGAGTCCTGTACCTGCGCACCTTAAATAGAGGTGACAATTAGAACGCCGGCGACATCCCACGCCCCTCTTCCGGTGAGAGGCGTGGTGAACGCGGGCTAGTAGACGCCGGAGTGTCATGTCTTACATTACCCCCCCCCCGACGACCCGTAGGGTGGACAAGCCGAGAAGAAGGAAAAAAGCGACTGTACTTACCCCGGCGAGGCGGACGACCCCTTGGTCTCCGGGCAGGGCGGTCTGGGTGAGCTGCGTGGAAGTCTGCAATGAGCTGGGGGTCTAAGATGTCATTGGCCCCTATCCAACTGCGCTCCTCGGGGCCAAACCCCTCCCAGTCCACCAAATACTGTAATTTGCTCCCCACCCGTCTGGAGTTGAGTAATTTGTCCACTCTGTAGACCTCGGGCACCCCTCGGGCAGAACTGGTACCAACGGCCTCCGCCCACCCGTTGTCCAGCGGCCCCGACACAAACGGCTTAAGGAGGGAGGTATGGAAGACAGGATGGACTCTCCAAGCCGGGGGAAGCTCTAAACGATACGTGACCTCATTAAGACGCTCGAGTACACGGTACGGGCCAACATACTTGGGCAGCAGCCTACGTGAACCCGTGCGGCAGCGCAAATCCCTAGAACTAAGCCACACTCTATCTCCTGGAACGTAAGTGGGGGCCTGTAATCGACGTCGGTCCGCGAACCTCTTGACCCGGCGCGTGGCGTCCTCAATGCGCTGATGGACCTGTACCCACACCTCCTCGCTCCGCCGAAACCAATCATCAACCGCCGGAGCTGAAGACGGCTCAGGGTCCCAAGGGGCGAAGGGAGGTTGGTACCCAAACACGCACTGGAACGGTGTGATGCCCGTCGCCGAATGCCGTAGAGAGTTCTGTGCGATCTCAGCCCAGGGTAGGTACCGCGGCCAATCTGACGGATTATTGTGGCAGAACATGCGTAGGAATTTGTTTAATTCCTGATGTGACCGTTCGCACAACCCGTTGGTCTCAGGGTGTGAACCTGACGAGAGGCTTACCGACGTGCCCAACTTTTCGAAAAATGATCGCCACACTGCGGAGGTAAACTGTGGTCCGCGGTCAGACAGAATGTTCTCCGGGATGCCAAAAAACAGTGAATATATACTGAAACAGTAGTTCGGCCGTATAGAAGGCTGACGGAAGTCCCTTGAGTGGTATAAATTTCACCGCCCGGGAAAAACGATCACTCAGGGTTAAAATAGTGTTCAACCCCTCCGCTGAGGGGAGGTCCGTTACAAAGTCCACTGCCACGTGGGACCACGGCCGACTAGGAATGGGCAACGGAACCAGCTTGCCCACGGGGAGAGATTTAGGCGTCTTGCACGCCGCGCATACCGAACATGACACGACGAAAGCGTGCGTGTCCTTGTGAAGGGTCTCCCACCAATACTTCCTGCGCAGGATTTGTACGGTACGTGCGACCCCAGGATGTCCGGTGCACAATGCAGTATGAGCCCACGTAATGAGTTGATTGCGGAGTGGGGGGGGCACATACAACAACCCCTTGGGGCATTGGGTGGGACGACGCGTGTGGCGTGCCGCTCTGCGAATGTCCCTGTCCACATTCCAGCGTACCACGTTCACAAAACAAGCGGGGGTAAGATGGGGTGGAGGCGATCGGGGTCCGGTGTATCCTCCTCATAAATTCGCGATAGCGCGTCCGCAGCTACATTAGAGCTCCCTGGTCTGTACGAAATCGTGAAATTGAAACTGTTAAAGAACAGCGACCAGCGAGCCTGACGTGCGTTTAGCCTGCGCGCCCCCTTTAACAACTGGAGGTTCTTATGATCTGTGATCACGGAGAACGGTGTGGTGGTGCCAATTAGCCAATGCCTCCATTCCTCTAGCGCTAATTTCACCGCTAATAGCTCCCGGTCACCGATGGTATAATTGCGCTCTGCCGCCGAAAGTTTTCTTGAAAAGAAAGCCACCGGGCGCAAGCGGGGCCGGCTCCCCATGGGTTGGGACAGTACTGCCCCGACCCCGTGTGAAGACGCGTCTACCTCCACCACAAACGGCTTCTCCGGATCAGGGAACGCCAACGCCGGTGCGGAAGAGAATTTGCTTTTGAGCGTCGCAAAAGCTCGATCTGCCTCGGGTGTCCAAATTAACCTCTTTGGGCCGCCCTTAAGCAGAGACGTGATGGGCAGTGCAATAGAACTAAAAGAACGAATGAATTTGCGATAAAAATTCGCGAAACCTAAAAACCGTTGCACCTCCCGCACGGTGGTGGGGGCCGGCCACTCTAAAACAGCCCGGACCTTCCCCATGTCCATGGTCATGCTCCCTGCTGCTAGCTCAAACCCTAAAAAGGAGATGCTGTCCCGAAAGAACTCGCATTTCTCCGCTTTCAGAAACAGCTGGTGCTCAAGCAGACGGCTCATTACAGTGCGTACGTGGCGACGGTGGGTGTCCTGATCGACCGAATAAATAAGGATGTCGTCGATATAGACGATCACGAACTCCTCCAAAAAATCCCGAAGGACGTCATTCACGAACGCCTGAAACACGGCGGGAGCGTTGGAGAGTCCGAAGGGCATTACCAAATACTCGTAGTGACCCGCGGTCGTCACAAACGCAGTCTTCCACTCATCCCCCTCCTTAATCCGCACCAGGTTGTACGCATTCCGAAGATCAAGCTTAGTGAAGATGGTGGCTTGACCTATGCGCTCAAGTGCCGAGGGTACTAGGGGCAACGGGTAGGCAAAGCGCGTAACCTCGTTCAACCCCCTATAGTCAATGCAGGGGCGCAACCCTCCATCCTTCTTTGGCACAAAGAAGAATCCCGAGGCCACAGGTGATTTAGAGGGCCGAATGAACCCCAGTTCCAGGGCTTCAGCAATATACTCACGCATAGCCTTACTCTCAGACACAGCGAGCGGGTAAGGGCTGACACGGGGGAGCTTAGCGTCGGGAATTAGCTCGATGGCACAATCGTACGCTCGGTGCGGGGGCAACTGTCTGGCCTGTGTATAAGAAAAGACCTCCGCAAGATCCCGGAATTCAGCGGGAACCCCAGCGGGTAGAGCCTCCCCCTTATGGTAGGACGGGGTAACAGCCAGCGCACGTACCTTTATGACCGGACGTTTCAAACAATGTGAGTGGCAAAACTTAGACCACCGCAGAATCCCCCGCTCAGACCAGGAGATCACAGGGTCGTGCCGCTGTAGCCAGGGTAAGCCGAGGATGATGGGAGAGCTAGGAGAAACAATGATGAAAAACTGGATTAGTTCCTTGTGTAACGCACTAATTTGTACCCAAATATGTTCCGTCAGGTGCGTTACCACCCCCTGATTAACAGGCTGCCCATCTACCCCGCAGATGGGTAATGCCTTAGGCAGAACTCGGCACTGTACTCCCCACCGCAACGCCAGGGCCTGGTCCAAAAAGTTTCCTTCTGCCCCAGAGTCGATGAGCGCCGTGGAAACGTGTGTGTTGTCTCTGATGGAAACCACCACGGGCAAACGCCAAGGTCTAGGATGTACACTACGGTGTGCGCTTACCGAAGGCGGAGTCTTAGGGACGAAGCGGCTCTCTGACTGAGCCCGAACCGGACGATCCCCCTTCCGGGGCTTGGCTTCACAGGATGCCAACAGATGATCGGCGCGACCACAATATAAGCAGAGACCCAACCGGCGGCGGCGTGCTCGTTCTGCGGGTGAGATCCGAAGAGCGTCCACCTGCATAGGTGACTCCTCGAGCGTGTGATGATGCTGATCATTCCGGGCACCAGCCGCACGAACGGAGCGAAGTTGGTCCAAGCTGATGGCAGTTGTGATGAGGGCCTCCAGGGACATCTTCGCGTCACGACAAGCCAGGTCCTTGCGGATCTCTGTCCGCAGTCCCGCGCGAAATGTTGTGATCAACGCCGGCTCGTTCCACCCACTCCTGGCCGCCAGTGTCCGGAACTCCAACACATAGTCCGTTACAGGACGATCCCCCTGCTGCAGTTCATGCAGCACCTCGCCGCATGGGCGTCCGCGGTGGGAGTGATCAAACGTGTTTTTAAAAAGCTCGATGAACAGAGCATAATCCTGCGTCTCGACCACCTTTGAATCCCACAGCGCGGCGGCCCACTCACCCGCTCTGCCCACTAACCGAGACATAACGAAGGTGATCTTTTGCGTGTCCGACATCGGAGGTCGATTCGCCAGATACAGCTCACAGTGGAACAGGAAGGTGCGGCATGTCTCTGCGGACCCCTCGTACCGCTCTGGCTCGGTGAGTTGTACGATGGGTGGAGCACCTGATCCGGGGATCGGCGGTGGTACGGGGGCAGGCGCGCTCGCAGGAGCCTGACGCTGGAGTGCCTGCATGGCGCGTTCCTGGGAATCCTGTCGTGACACGACGTTGTGCATCATAGACGACATGCCCAGGAATTCTTGATGTAGTTCCCCCAGTCTCTGTCCCAATTCAAGCAGGAGTGCCTCGGGGGAGCCGGGGGTGGCTTGTGTGGCGTTGGATTCTGTCATGACGTCCCGAACCCAGAGATCAGACCAAAACTGAAATATGCTGATACGGTGCTTTATTCAGCAATTTCGTTTCAAAATAAAAAAGACAAAACGAAATCCAACAGCGTGGAACGAAAAACCAAACTCCCGCGAGACGCCGGGCGAAAAACCAAAGAGAAGGCCTCAAGCTTCGTGGGCCAGCAGAGTCCTGGGCCGGGAGGTGCAGCAGGTGCGTTTCTGACGCAGACGAGGAAGCGCACGCCGGACGGGACCTCCGGTACACGGATTAAGGCTGGAAGATAGCAAATGATCACAGGATTATGAGAAATGACCGTGCTAACAGCGACGATCCAACGCGCCGAGTCCTGTACCTGCGCACCTTAAATAGAGGTGACAATTAGAACGCCGGCGACATCCCACGCCCCTCTTCCGGTGAGAGGCGTGGTGAACGCGGGTTAGTAGACGCCGGAGTGTCATGTCTTACAAAGATTATACATTATAAATTTTATTGTGTACCTAAATTAATCCAGTTAACATTAAGATGCTACTTATTTTTGGATGTGAAAACATTACATTAGAAAGAAGAAAAAAAAAACACTACAAAATAGTAATTTCTTGTTAATTGCATTTAACACAGTACGTTTTACGGTAAATTGATAAATTAAACACAATAATGCACTGTAATAAATACGGTAAAGTCTGACATTTAAGGCACTCACTTTAACAATAAAAAATTTAGTTTTTTACAGAATATAATTTTTAATTTCAAAGTATCCAAACTGTAAAAAAAAAATATATATATATTTGAATCTAAAATTTACAGATGTACCGTAATTTAATATCAATGCAATCATATTTAAGTTCAAGTAAGTTCAAATAATTTATTTATATAGCGCTTTTTACAACAGTACATTGTCACAAAGCAGCTTTACAGAATGAAAAGCCTTTAAACCCCCAAAGAGCAAGCTGAAGTGACTGTGGCAAGAAAAAACTCCCTTTTATGTTGTTATTCAAGGAAGAAACCTTGGGAGGACCAAGACTCAGTGGGGGACTCATCCTCCTTGAGTGGCCAGGCAGCAACAACAATGTAGGACAGCTATGTACAGATATTAAACAAATGGAAAAACTAACAACTGGAAAACTATATGTGAGTCCATTAAGGGTGTCCTGCAGGACCGCCAGTCCAATTGATATTCAGGTTCCATCCAGTATTCGTCAGCAGAGCCATGGATGAAGATCTCCAGGAAGCCGGTCACACCTCAAAAGAAACAGACAAAGGAAGGCAGTTAGAGCTGATAATAAAGCACGGCGTTTAATTAATAAGTAATTTATTGACACAGTGCAGTATGTGACTCCGACATCACTGACTAGAGCAGGATAACTAAAAGAGGCAGATACTGCAGACTCTACATAGTTGAGATGGCACCCCGGAACAGCATCATTTCAGCGCCACACCCCCCCATTAATGATGAGGTGGG
This sequence comes from Corydoras sp. C115, assembly GCA_019802505.1. Classification (NCBI taxonomy): domain Eukaryota; kingdom Metazoa; phylum Chordata; class Actinopteri; order Siluriformes; family Callichthyidae; genus Corydoras; species Corydoras sp. C115. The sequence continues at coordinate 71,770 of JAFMOC010000857.1, read as the reverse complement.
TGAAGAGGTGAAACGCCAGCATCATATTTATACCACTGCTGCCAGTATTTTACCAGGTTTTATTTTAACAGGTATATTTATAAAAAAATATTCATGGGAGCTGTGGTGAGGAACTGAGCAAAATACATAATGGAATGAGAGAGATGAAGTAAATATTAAAGTCAATATTTTATAATTAATAAAAAAATTTATAATTATAAAACGTTAAACAAATGTTAAATGTTTCAGCTTATTATCTTCTGCTTAATCCTTTATTAAGGTGACAGGTGGGTTTCCCCATTCTCATCCATGAAAGAATGCTTCACAATATATCTGATAATTGTAAATCTTGTGTAACGGGTGCCTAGGGCACCCGTTCCTCGGCTGTTGTGTGTGGGTGTTTTTGGTTTCTGTGTTTATGTTCCTGTGTTTTGTTAATTAGCTGTCTCGTGTGAGTATTTTGGGTTAATTAGCGTCACGGGTTCATTGGGTGGTTTTATGCATGTGGTGGGTATTTAGTTCCGGGGTTTTATGTCTTCCGTGCGCGTCTTTGTGTTTAATGTCACTTTGTCATTTTGTACCTGTATGTTTGGTGTTTTAGCACCATTAATAAATTTCCCCTTTGTTACTACCTGCGTGCCTGGCTCCCTTCTGCGCGTTAGAGCGCCGCGGCGCTGCACTGTATTTGCGCAGCCGCGTTTAAATCCCAGGTGGGCAACGTGACATCTTGTTACATGCTTTATAAATAACCAGAATTGACAAGAAAGCAGAGCAAGTGTCCACCACAGTGAATGAACATTGAAGGGACAGTCATGGGCTTGTGGTTAAGGAACCAGCAATGGGGTTAGGTGCCCTTGGGCAAGCCACCTAACACTAATTGCTCCCCGGGCGCCGTGTTCAATGCTGCCCACTGCTCCGGGCACGTGTGCTCACTGCACCAGTGTGTGTACATATGTGTGTGTTTCACTGCACGGATGGGTTAAATGTGGAGGACAAATTCCTCTGTGTGTATGCACTGTAGGCAAATAAATCGCTTTATCACTTTATCAAGGTGAGGGAGATCAAATGAGAAATGTCATGCAGTTTTAAAGAGCAAATATAAATTAAAGGAAGAATTTGGCATGATCCAGAAACTATGTGTGAAACTAACAGTGGGCTCTGCGTAAGTTCTTACCAACAATATAAGGGTCAATGGAAATTGAGTAATTTTACCTTAAACTCCCAGAGAGGATACGGACGAAATAGTGTTTGAAACAGTTATTTTTATTGTATATATTTGGTCATTTAGCAGATGCTTTCATCCAAAGCAACTTACAAGGTGAGCACAGGATTAATCACAACATCCCTGGAGCAATGAGGGTTAAGAGCCGTGCTCAAGGACCCACACTGGTAACTTGAGTGGACCTGGGATTTGAACCCCCACCCTTCAGATTGATAGCCCAACACCCTAACCACTGAACAACTGTGCTGAGCTATCTATCAGGTTTCTCTAAACAAGGTTTATTCTTACACAGTGTTTGTAGCCTGAAAATAACCCTCTTGCCCCAAATGCTGTAAAACATTCTAGTAAAAAATTACAATGAGTAAATGTGTCAGGTGGGATGTGTAACATATAACATTTAGCCACAGCGTGTTGACAAAAGGAAAAGATGTCAAAATATTTTTGAGACAAGGCTGACTAATGTCTTAAAATCCTAACACTTTCTTGTTTGGGCGGCACATTGGCTCAGTGGTTAGCATGTTCTCCTCTCAGCGCTGGGGATTCCCAGTTCGAATCCCCGTCTAGGTGGAGTTTCCATGTTCTCCCCGTGTCCGCGTGGGTTTCCTCCGGGTTCTCCGGTTTCCTCCCACAGTCCAAAAACATGGATCAAGTCAATTGAGTTCTCCAAATTGCCCCATATAGAGTGTGTCTGTGTCTGTGTCCCCGCGAACTTAGTAGAGGATAAAGCGGAAGATAATGGATGGATGGATGGTTTCTTGTTTATTTAGAAACATGAGCAGTGCACTGTTAAATTAACGTTAAATCTACACGGTAGGTGGCGGTATTGCACCAATCCGGAATCCCAACCGCCAACAAAACAAGAAGAGAAAGAAAAGAAGTCCGAAAGACAGAAGCAGCTCGCTAACTGCAGCTCTGTTTACTTTAATTAAAATCATCATCATCAGATTAAATGCAGTCTGTCACTGAAGGTCAGATTATTTATTTCATTCGTTAAAAGCTTTTTGTTTGCGTAAATAATTTGGATGTAAATACAACTGCTACAGGTGGATTTAGTTAAAGATCTTGTTCAATGTATCGTTGTCCATCCATCCAACGATATATGGATGGATGGATGGATGGATGGATTGGTGGGGGCGGGTGGTTCTCCATGCCCATCCAGAGGATAACGTTTCGGGCGCTGAGCAGATACACCCAGGACAGGGGGGCAATCTATCACTGGACACACACTCACTCACCCAAACACACTATATCTATATGGGGCAATTTGGAGAATTCAATTGACCTTGATCGATGTTTTTGGACTGTGGGAGGAACCGGAGAACCCGGAGGAAACCCACAGGGAGAACATGGAAACTCCACCCAGATTGGGATTCAAACCGGGAATGTTTAGCGCTGAGAGGAGAACACCCAGGACAGGGGTGCAATCTATCACTGGGCACACACTCACTCACACAGACGCACTCAATATGGGGCAATTTGGAGAATTCAATTAACTTGATCCATGTTTTTGGACTGTGGGAGGAAACTGGAGATCCCAGAGGAAACCCACACGGACATGGGGAGAACATGCAAACTCCACCCAGATTGGGATTTGAACCGGGAATCCCTAGCACTGAGAGGAGAACATGCCAACCACTAAGCCACCATGCCGCCCGATATTTCCATCCATCCATTATCTTCCGCTTTATCCTCTACTAGGTTGCGGGGGGGTTCCCCATGACCATCCAGGGGAGAAGGTTTCAGGTGCTAGGCAGATACACCCAGGACAGGGAGGCAATCTATCACTGGACACACTCTCTCTCTCACACACACTATATGGGGCAATTTGGAGAATTTAATTGACTTGATCCATGTTTTTAGACTGTGGGAGAAAACAGGAGAACCCGGAGGAAACCCACGCGGACACAGGGAGAACATGCAAACTCCACCCAGATTGGGATTCGAACCGGGAATCCCTAGCGCTATGAGGAGAGCATGCTATACCACTAAGCCACCATGCCGCCCAATATATCGTTGTTTAAAATAGGAGTGAGCTGCAATATTCGCTGATTCGACGATTCGATTCGGAGAACCGTAGTCGACTATGAACCTCATAGTCAAATGTACCATTTTGACCATATGGGGGTGCCCATGGCTGCTGCTGCTAGGCATTAGTTTTTACATGAAATGTCTTTGTTTTCGTTATATATATAGCCTTTTGTCAAATAAAACTCATTGATCTGAGTGTTTTAGGTTTTTCCTTTGAAGTGGAAAAAAGTCCAGAACGGGGATCCCATTTACGGTGCTCTAGAAAAATAAGTAAAATATTTAAAAAAAACTTTTTTAAAATCCACGCTTATAACGCCATCTTGTGGTGAAATTTTAACTGATTCCACTATCAGTCGACTATAGGGAAAATCTGACGAATCAGATTCGGCTATGAAAATCCTTAGTTGAAGACACCCCTAGTTTAAAATTATATGAATGATCAGTTATCAGAGATAATACAATATAAAGTTTTGTCTTTAGGATTTTCATTCTTATAACTCTGTTATGATAATAATCCACTTAATTCAACCTAAAAAATCCTTTCTTTCTTTCTTTCGTTCTTTCTTTCTTTCTCGATCTCTCTCTCTCTCTCTCTCTCTCTCTGTCTGTCTCTCTCTCTCTCTCTCTCTCTCTCTCTCTCTCTGTCTCTCTTTCTTTCTTTCTTTTTTTTTTTCGTTTTGTGTAGCCGTTATCCTGTATAAGGTTGTAGGAGTGATGGAGACCATCCCAGTCCTCATTCAGCCAAAAGAGGAGAACCCTCTCATATCTGTTACCAATGCAGGTGAGATCTCTAATCAACATGACACTATGTTCCCCAATATATCAAATAACATTAAAAAAAAGAGATTTTTTTATAAAATATTACTTGATAATAAAGTAATCTATGAAGTTAATATTGAAACACTTTTCATTTATTTCCATTTATAATAACATTGTTTACGTTCTGTATAAATGTATACACTGTGTTACAAATTATTATGCAAATAATATTTTCTCAGATTTTCCAAAATGACCTATATGAATTACAGTCATTGTAATTTTCCAGTCATCAACCATTAGAGTACAATTGAAAGGTTTTTGAACAAACTGCCAAAGATAACAGTATCTTTTTTTAAAAATAAAACACTGAAAATGCATGTTCCAAATTGTTATGCACAGCAGAGTTTTCAACCTTTTTAGAGCAACAGCTCTGGAGGTCATCTTTACCCCTTCAGGGATCCTAAAGGGTCTGACAATCTCTCTCCCCATGATTCCATCCCAAAACATTACTCCATGACCCCCATAATGTATGTGGAGTTTCTCAGACAACAATTCCTGCCAGGGTTCAAGAAGAAGAACCGTGCATTCTGCAGCAAGATCTTTTCATGCACCATCTCATGCTGCAAAGAACACTTCTGCATCTCTGGTTGCTATGGGCATAAAAGGGGACAGACTTATGGTGTGACTCCCCTGATCTCAACCCCATTGAGAACCTCTGGAGCATCATCAAAAGGAGTGTCTACATTACATTTACATTACATTTAGCAGACACTTTTATCCAAACGACTTATAAATGAGAACATTACAAGTCAGAAGTTATGCAGAAAACCAACTACACTGTAAACTCATCAAACCTGATTGTTATTTGATGCTGCACCCCCCCACCCTTTTTATTATTTTTTTATTTTTTTTACAACAGGTATTTGTTAAAAAGATTCGTCTTCAGTAGTTTCTTAAAACTGCTTAGTGCCTCTGCCTTACGGACAGAGTTGGGAAGATGGTTCCACCATTTTGCAGTGGTGAACGCCACGGAGTGTGAATTAGCTCCTTGGTGAGGTGGAATCACCAGGCGGTAATCATCACTGGAGTGAAATGAACGAGTCGGAGTGTATTTTGAAAAGATAGAGTGAAGGTAGGAGGGTTAAGATCCAGAAATGGTTCTGATCAGAGTCAGTGACTTGTACTGAATGCAGCAGCTACAGGGAGCCAATAGAGGGAAATGAGTAATGGAGTGACATGAGTTGGCTTGGGCTGGTTAATCACAAGTCGTGTCTATGATGGCGGGAGGCAGTTCACATCTAAGCAACAGCTCTGGGAGGGTATTCGGTCCTCTTGCAAAACAATTGAAGCAGATAGCATCCAAAACCTGACAAATTCAATGGACGAGAGAGTTCAAAAGCTCCTTTCGAACAAGGGGTTCTATGTGCAAATGTAACACCTAGAATAAAGTTTTGACTTAAAATGTTTGATTTCAGTTTGTGATAACCTGCTAATGCTTATAATTTCACAAATGACCTTTTTTGTTCTTTATAAAAATGAAAAGGTTGAAAACTCTGCTGTGCATAATAATTAGGAACATGTATTTTGAGTGCATTTTGAGTGTTTTATTTTTTAAATATACTGTTATCATTGGCAGTTTGTTCAAAAACCTTTCAATTGTACTTTGTTAATGATTGCAGTCATTGTAATTTTCCAGTCATCAACTATTAAAGTACAATTGAAAGGTTTTTGAACAAACTGCCAATGATAACAGTATATCTAAAAAAAAATAAAACACTCAAAATGCATGTTCCAAATTATTATGCACAGACGAGTTTTCAACCTTTTCATTTTTATAAACAACAAAAAAAACCTTTCAATTGTACTCTAATAGTTGATGACTGGAAAATTACAATGACTGCAATTTAGATGGAAGTATATGCAAAAACATATGTGCTTTATTTACATTTTTCTGATTAGAAATTCAAGTCAAGTCAAGTCAAGTAATTTATTTATATAGCGCTTTTTACAACAGTACATTGTCACAAAGCAGCTTTACAGAATGAAAAGCCTTTAAACCCCCAAAGAGCAAGCCGAAGCGACAGTGGCAAGAAAAAACTCCCTTTTATGTTGTTATTTAAGAAAGAAACCTTGGGAGGACCAAGACTCAGTGGGGGACTCATCCTCCTTGAGCGGCCGGGCAGCAACAACAGTGTAGAACAGCCGTGTCCAGATACTAAACAAATGGAAAAACTAACAACTAGAAAACTATATGTGAGTCCATTAGGGGGCGTCCTGCAGGACCGCCTTGTCAGGATCCATACAGTATTCGTAAGCAGAGCCATGGATCTCCAGGAAGCCAGTCACACCTCAAAAGAAACAGACAAAGGAAGGGAGTTAGAGCTAATAATAAAGCACGGCATTTAATTAATAAGTAATTAATTGACACAGTGCAGCATGTGACTCCGGCATCACTGACTAGAGCAGCATAACCAAAAGAGGCAGATACTGCAGACTCTACATAGTTGAGATGGCGCCCCGGAACAGCATCATTCCAGCGCCACACCCCCCCATTAATGATGAGGTGGGTGAAGAAGTGAAATGCCAGCATACACTGATCAGAGATTACCCCCCAACACAGCCAAGTCTGAGATCTACATCTTTATCTACAGGGGATTAATTAAACCCAAGATTAAATAAATGTGTTTTTAATTTATTTTTAAAGATTAATAGTGATTCAGAATCACGAACAGTAACTGGAAGGCTATTCCAAAGTTGAGGAGCCTTGTGGGAGAACGCTCTTCCACCAGCAGTAATTTTATTTATTCTAGGAGCTAAGAGAAGACCAGCACCTTGAGATCGGAGCTCACGTGTTGGCTGGTACAATTGAATCAGCTCACTCAGATACTGTGGAACCTGATTATGTAGAATTTTATATGTTATTAATAAAATTTTGTACTCGATACGAAACTTAACTGGTAGCCAGTGCAAGTTTGATAACACAGGAGTTATATGATCAAACTTTCTGGTTTTAGTTAAAACTCTAGCTGCAGCATTTTGCACAAGTTGTAATTTATGTAATGATTTATTAGAACATCCTGTCAGAAGTGAATTACAATAATCTAACCTTGAGGTAATAAAAGCATGAATTAGTTTTTCTGCATCTTGGAGGGAGAGGATGTTTCGTAGCTTCGAAATGTTACGAAGGTGAAAAAATGCAATTCTAGTGATATTGCTAATGTGCTTTGTAAAGGAGAGATCTGAATCAATAATGACCCCGAGATTATTTACAGATGAACTGGGTCTAATTAAAGTGTTATCAAGGTTTAACATAGTGTTAGAAGCTTTGTTAATTTTGTCCTTGGGTCCAACTATCAGAAACTCTGTTTTATCAGAATTTAGCAGTAGGAAGTTTTTTGACATCCACATTTTAATATCTTGGATGCAGTCCTCGAGCTTAGTGACTGAACAACCATCATTAGGGTTAGCTGAAACATATAACTGTGTATCATCTACATATGAGTGGAAACAGATTCCATGTTTACGAATAATTGATCCCAATGGAAGCATATATAATGCAAATAGGAGTGGACCCAGAACTGACCCTTGTGGGACACCATATTTAACTTTAGCGAGATCAGAATATTGGTTGTTAACACAGGTGAATTGATATCGATCAGTCAGGTAGGATTTTAACCACTGGAGTGCAGATCCTGTAACACCCACAATGTTTTCTAATCTATCAACTAAGATGTTATGGTCTATAGTGTCAAAGGCTGCACTAAGATCTAATAATACAAGAAAAGAGATTTGGTTATTATCAGAGGACATTAATAAGTCATTAACAACTTTAATTAAGGCTGTCTCAGTGCTATGGTGAGACCTAAAACCTGACTGAAAAACTTCATGAACATTATTAGCTAGAAGATGGCGATTCAGCTGGTTGAACACTATTTTTTCTAGGATTTTAGAGACAAAAGGAAGGTTTGATATTGGTCTATAGTTGGACAGTATTAGAGGATCTAAATTAGGTTTTTTAAGTAATGGTTTAATGACTGCACACTTCAGATTTTTGGGGACATAGCCTATTTTAAGTGATGAATTTATAATGTTTATAAAAGGCTCTGTGATATTTGGTAGGAGGACTTTAAGCAGATTTGTAGGTATTGGGTCTAACATACAGGATGTTGTCTTTGATTGTGTAATTAATGAGACAAGCTCTTTTTTAGATATGGGGTTAAAGGTATTTATCTCTTGTACTATATTATTTTCTCTACCACTAGATTTTTCAGAAATCATTGAGGGTTGATTATTGGTTACGCTACACAATGCATTAGATGATTTAAGTCTTATGTTTTCAATTTTATCACTAAAGAAATTCATGAAATCATTGCTGCTGAACTGTGAGTGAATCTGTGAATCTGATTCAGTAGCACTTCGAGTTAATTTTGTTAATAATGGTACTAAAGAGGAATCTTTGGTTGTTTTTGTTGTTCTCTATTAATTCAGAATAATATTTAGTCTTCGCTGCATTGAGTGCATGTTTTTACTTAGTCATACTGTCCTTCCATGCAACCCTAAATACCTCTAATTTAGTTTGTCTCCATTTACGCTCCATGGTTCTAGTGGCTTGTTTTAGGGCGCGTGTTTGATCATTAAACCATGGAACGAGTCTTTTATCTTTAATCCCTTTTAGTTTAAGTGGAGCGACACTGTCTAAGGTTGCAGAAAACACGTGTTTAAGGTAATCCGCTGTGTTTTCAAGTTCATCGGGTCCTGATGCTGGTTTAATGTTTAATTCGGGTAAATGTTGTCGGAATGACACAGCAGTAGAGGGGATGATTGTACGCTTCATGTCATATCGCGGTTTAATGACTGGATCAGTATCAATTTCTAAATCGTAGGTTATCAAATAGTGATCGGAGATGACCTCACATAGTGGAACAATAGTTAAATTATTAATGTTAATACCATGTGATAAAACTAAGTCTAATGTATGTTTACAGCGATGTGTTTTACCAACTACACTTTGAGTAATGCCCATGGAATCTAGGATGGAGTCAAAATTGTATTTAATTCAAGTTAAATGTTCTGCAATTTTACAAACATCAACACAGTACACTTTATTCAGCAGTCATTCATTAATTTATTACCCAGAACAAGGTCGTGAGCGTCATGGAGACTGTTCTGCTCATCATTCAGCAAAAGTAGAGGAGGCATCTTGTCCAGTTGACCAGTCGAGGTGAGATCACTAACCATGATGCTTCCAAACTCTGTAATATAAATTAATAAAACATCCTGGTTCTGTAAATACTACTTATTAATAAAGATGAACTTTAAATACATATATACTAAGTATATGAACCTTTAAGGAAACAATATTTAGTACCATTATAAATGTAACATTAAGATTTGTTTATATTTGATTACAGAGATTATAAATGTTTCATTAGCTTGTCTTTTGATCGTGATTCATTTTGCCTACTGTGTGTACACACAGAGGAATTTGTCCTCCACATAACCCATCCGTGCAGCGAAACACACACAGATACACACACTGGTGAAGAGAGTAAGTAAGTAAGTAAGTAAACAAACTTTATTTTTATAGCACTTTTCTTAGGCACAGGCCACAAAGTGCTTTACAAAAGGATAAAACATAAAAAATAAAAGAGAATAAACACAATAAAAGCACAATTTACACAACATAAAACATAAAAACATAAAAACACAACAACGAAGACTACTGGCTAGCCCATTTGCCCAAATGCCTGTTTAAACAGATAAGTCTTTAAATGTTTTTTAAAAGAGTCCGCAGCGTCCGCCAATCTTAAAAAAGGGGGCAAAGAGTTCCACAGTTTGGGAGCAACAACCTTGAATGCTCGATCCCCCCAAGTCTTTAACCGAGTGCGAGGAACAAATAGTAAGTTCGAATTGTTAGACCGGAACGAACGAGCTGGTACATGTTGATGGAGCAGACCAGACACATACATAGGAGCCTGATTGTGTAATGCTCTGAATGTAAGAGTTAAAATTTTAAAATGAATCCGGTATTCAACAGGAAGCCGGTGCAGGGATACTAAAAGTGGGGTTATGTGAGAACGTTTGTTTGCTCAGCAGTCTAGCAGCAGCATTTTGAATTAACTGCAACCGGCTACGAGCAGACATACTGAGAGAGGAAAACAGGACATTACAGTAGTCTATACGAGATGAGATAAACGCATGTACCAGCATCTCTAGTTCTGCGTTTGAAACTATAGACCTCAGTTTACTGATATTCCTCAAGTGAAAAAAACAAGATCTTGACAGCCGTTTAACATGCGTGTCAAATACCAAGCTCTGATCAAACATCACCCCACGTTTCGTAGACTCGAACGGACAGCAGAAGAGATTATTTAAAATTATTTGAAGTCCATTCTTTATTAGCTTGAATACAATCTAATAGCCTATATAAACTATGTATTTCACTGGGCTTAAATGAAAAATAAAGTTGAATATCATCGTGCAAAAAGATGATAAGCAATATTAAAACGGTTTATAATTTGCCCTAAAGGAAGTAAATATAAGGAAAACAATAATGGCCCCAGAACCGAGCCCTGTGGAACCTCACAGGTTAAAGGAGCAGACTCATACATAAAGTCAGCAACAGACACTGAGAAGCTTCTTTTGGTAAGATAAGACCTAAACCAGTCGAGTGCTATACCAGAAATGCCTACCCAGTCACGTAACCTGTTTATCAGTAGCTGATGATCAACAGTATCAAACGCAGAACTAAGGTCCAACAGTATCAAGACTGAGCAGTCACCTGAATCAGCAGACATTAACAGATCGTTCGAGACACACCAAAACAGCAAGAACCCAAAGAAAAATGGAATTTATATAAAAGTAATTCTTTGGTTGATTATATAGCCCAACATTGCTCTCTGCGTACATCCATCCATTATCTTCCACTTTATCCTCTATTAGGGTCGGGGGGGGGGGTTCTCCATGCCCATCCATGGGAGAACGTTTCAGGCGCTGGGCAGATACACCCAGGACAGGTGTATCTGGACACACACTCACTCACACAGACACACTCTATATGAGGCAATTTGGAGAATTAAATTGACCTTGATCCATAATTTTGGTGGGAGGAAACCGGAGAACCTGGAGGAAACCCACACGGACACGGGGAGAACATGGAAACTCCACACAAAGTGGGATTCGAACCGAGAATCCCCAGGATACAAGAGGAGGAGAACATGCTAAATCTCTAAGCCTGCGCACATCCATTTTGTGCAATTTATAAAAAAAAAAAAAACAATGGTGCTGTGTAAACATACTGGTCTTTAAAAGGGTGAAATATATGTGTAAATATTAGGGCTGTATTCAACTACAAATTTTCGTAGTCGAATCTGATAGTCGAATCAGTTGGCTGATAGTCGAATCAGTTAAAATTTCACCACAAGATGGCGCTATAAGCATAGTTTTTAAAAAAAGATTTTTTTTTATATATTTTACTTGTTTTTCTAACAAAAGAAAACCTTTTTTTTGTTTGTTTTTCTTTTTTCTTTCTAGAAATTATGATGATTTTATTTGACAAAAGGCTATATATATATATAACGAAAACAAAGACATTTCATGTAAAAACTAATGCTTAGCAGCAGCCATGGACACCCCCATGTGGTCAAAATGGTACATTCGACTATGAGGTTCATAGTCGACTACGGTTCTCCGAATCGAATCGTCGAATCAGCGAATATTGCAGCTCACCCCTAGTAAATATATGTTTATTTATTTTTTTTTTTTTGTGTGTGTATTTCATGCTGAAGTAGAAGTTTTCAAAGATTAAAATATGAAAATATGAAAAAAAAAATGTTAAAATCTGTATTGTTAGAAGAACATCTCATTTTGCGTTAAGTTACAACAGTGTGGCCTTATTAATGAAGAATGTATACTAATCTTTTTTAAATGTATAGAGCATGAAACAGGGTTGTATGTAGTTTTCACTGATATTTTCTCTACATTCTCCATTTTACATTTCCACATGTTTCATACTAAAACATTAATATCTAATTTCTTAAAGCTTCCATGGATCCATTATCTTCCGCTTTATCCTCTATTATAGGGTCGCAGGGGGGGGGGTCTCCATGCCCATCCAGGGGAGAATGTTTCGGGTGCTGGGCAGATACACCCAGGATAGGGGGGCAATCTATCACTGGGCAATATCTTAAAGCTTTAATTTTGTAAATAATGTTCAAAATTGATTGTACCAATTTCCAGACTTTTTTAAAAGCTATTGATTTCTGTAATACCATAGAAATTGCTCTATAGTGATGTAACACCACAGGAAAAGGTAACAAAGATATTATGATAGGATATTACATTTAACTGCGGCACAGTGGCTTAGTGGTTTAGCATGTTCTCCTCTCAGCGCTAGGGATTCCCGGTTTAAATCCCAATCTGGCTGGAGTTTCCATGTTCTCCCCTTGTCTGCGTAGGTTTCCTCAGCTTTAACGTCATACTCACTCCCATAACGGTCATCTGTCTCCATCTGCTGTATTCTATTTCCAATGACTAGTTTGTCTAACTTCTCCCTGCTCATTCCTTGTAGTCTCTTCGCTTTTCCCTTCCCGATTAGAATTGTGTCCAAATTTTGGTACAATTTCCTAAAAAGAAAAGCGCTCATTGGTATGCAACACATTTTTGTAACCCTAGATACTACATACTAGATATAATGTCATATGTCTTTAGATAGGAAGCATAAACAAACTATTTTCCTATTTTTTTTTGTGTATCTCCCTCGATAGCCAACATTTTAGACTGACATGATAAATTACACAGGTGGCACGGTGGCTTAGTGGTTTAGCATGTTCTCCTCTCAGCGCTAGGGATTCCCGGTTCAAATCCCCATCTGTTGTGGAGTTTCCATATTCTCCTCGTGTCCACGTGGGTTTCATCTGGGTTCTCTGGTTTCCTCACACAGTTCAAAAACATGCATCAAGTCAGTTGAATTCTCCAAATTGCCCCATATAGAGTGTGGGTGTGTGCCCAGTGATAGATTGCCCCACTGTCATGGATGTATCTGCCCAGCGCCCGAAACGTTCTCCCCTGGATGGGCATGTAGAACCCCCCGCGACCATAGTAGAGGATAAAGTAGAAGATAATGGATGAATGTCCTTTACATTTACATTTGGTCATTTAGCTGAAGCTTTTTATCCAAAGCGACTTACAAGGTGAGCACAGGGCTAATCACATTATCCCTGGAGCAATGAGGGTTAAGGGCTTTTCTCAAGGACCCACACAGGTAACTTCAGTGGATTTGGGATTTGAACCGCCAACCTTCAGATTGATAGACCAACGCCCCAACCACTGAGCTACCGCACCCTTTAATATATATATATATATATTATTTTTTTTTTTTTTTTTTTTTTCTCTAAAATCTGCTTCTCTTTACAGGCTCAGCACATCCGTGGTTCCTCCAAACAAAAAGATTGAACAGACAAAGCACAGCTGCGGTGAATGTGGGGCTAGTTTCACGAGCACGTTCAATCTCAAACGACACCAGCGCATTCACACGGGAGAGAAACCGTATTCCTGTTCCCAGTGTGAGAAACGTTTCAATCAAAAATGCTCTCTCAAATCACACCAGCTCAGTCATATAGCAGAGAAACCGTATTCCTGCTTAATGTGTGGAAAGAGTTTTAAGACCCTGAAGTTTTTACAACAGCACCAGCTCATTCACTCAGCAGAGAACCCGTATTGCTGCTCGCAGTGCGGAAAGCATTATTCAAACAAGTATTACCTTAAAAATCACCAGTTCATTCACACAGGAGAGAAACCGTATCCCTGCTCGCAGTGTGGAAAGAGTTTTACGAACAAGTATCACTTTAAAGAGCACCAGCTCAAACACACAGGAGAGAGACCGTATTTATGCAAACAATGTGGAATATCTTTTAATTCCAAATGGAAACTTAAAAGCCATCATCTGATTCATGCCAAGGGAAGCCATATTTCTTTCTGCTCACAGTGCGGAAAGTGGTTCAAAGGGCGGAACGGTCCTAAATTCCATCGATGCACTCGCACTGGACAAATATTGTTCACCTAGTGACAGTATGTCTTGTAGTCAACGTAATATTAAAAAAAAAAATACCAGTGAATTCCTGTCTTTGGGGAGAATGTGGGGAAATGTTTATTGTCAATCTGCATAAACACAATTTGTAAGAGAAACACTCATCTCATGTGCTTGTCAACTGTCATGGCAACTGTTTGTGGTGGCCTCTTTGGTCGTCTTGCAAGTGTCTGCATGGCAGTAATCACTGTCGAGTATAGGAATAAACACATGTTAAATGGATTTTATGTGGTTCATTTATCCTTCCAGCCATCATTCTTTATATATATATATATATATATATATATATATATATATATATATATATCCATCCATCCATTATCTTCCGTTGTCTTTCGGTCATTACCCAAAGCTCATGACCCCGATAGGTGAGGGTTGGAACGTAGATCGACTGGTAAATCGAGAGCCTTGCCTTGTGGCTCAGTCCTTTTTTCACCCTATCACCCTGCCACCCTGCGGAGACCAGTATAGGGTCCGCATCCCACTGCTGACCCCGCGCTGATCCTTGTGGCTGTCAAACAGACCAGTCTCATGCTCCATCTTACCATCATCACTCGTGAACAAGACCCCGAGATACTTAAACTCCTCCACTTGAGGCAAGATCTGATCCCTGACCCAGAGAAGACTCTCTACCCTTTTCCGGCTGAGAACCATGGCCTCAGATTTGGAGGTGCTGATTCTCATCCCGGCCGCTTCACACTCGGCTGCAAACCGATCCAGTAAGAGCTGAAGTTCGCAGCCTGATGATGCTAACAGGACCACATCGTCTGCAAACAGCAGCGACGTGATCCTCAGATCACCAAACCGGACACCCTCCATCCCCTGGCTGCGCCTAGAAATTCTGTCCATGTAAATTATGAACAGAACCGGTGACAAAGGACAGCCCTGACGGAATCCAACCCTCACTGGAAACCAGTCCGACTTACTGCCGGCTATGCGAACCAAGCTCCTGCTTCGCAAATACAGGGACTGAATGGCCCGTAGTAAGGAGCCATGTACCCCATACTCACGAAGCACCTCCCACAGAATACCCCGAGGGACACAGTCGAAAGCCTTCTCCAGATCTACAAAGCACATGTAGACTGGTTGGGCGAACTCCCATGAACCCTCGAGGATCCTGGAGAGAGTGAAGAGCTGGTCCAGTGTTCCACGACCAGGACGAAAACCACACTGCTCCTCCTGGATCAGTCGGACTCTCTTCTCCAGTACCCCTGCATAGACTTTGCCGGGGAGGCTGAGGAGTGTAATTCCCCTGTAATTGGAACACACCCTCCGGTCCCCCTTTTTAAAAAGAGGCACCACCACCCCCGTCTGCCAGTCCAGAGGCACTGCCCCCGATGACCATGCAATGTTGAAAAGGCGCGTCAGCCAAGACTGCCCCACAACATCCAGAGCTTTGAGGAACTCCGGGCGGATCTCATCCACCCCAGAAGCCCTGCCACCAAGGAGCCCTCTGACTACCTTAGCGACTTCAGCCACAGTGATGGACAAGCCTCCCCCCGGGTCCTCTGGCTCTGCCTCCTCTCTGGAGGGCATATTGGTGGGATTGAGAAGGTCCTTGAAGTATTCCTTCCACCGCCTAATGACGTCCCCAGTCGAAGTCAACAGTGCACCCCCTCCACTATATACTGTGTTGGTGGCACACTGCTTTCCCCTCCTGAGTCGCCTGACAGTTTGCAAGAATCTTCTAGGAGCCGGCCGAAAGTCACTTTCCAAAGTCTCACCGAACTCCTCCCACACCCGGGTTTTTGCCTCCACGACGCACAAAGCCGCAAATCGCTTGGCCTGTCGTTACCGGTCAGCTGCTTCTGGAGTCCCACAAGCCAACCATGCCTGATAGGACTCCTTCTTCAGCTTGACGGGATCCCTTACACGGGGTGACCACCACCGTGTTCGAGGGTTAACGCCACGACAGGCACCGACTACCTTTCGACCACAGCTCCTGTCCGCCGCTTCAACAATGGAGGAACGGAACATGGCCCATTCAGGCTCAATGTCCCCCACCTCCCCCGGAATGTGGTTGAAGCTCTGACGGAGGTGAGAGTTGAACATCTGTCTGACGGGTTCTTCTGCCAGACGTTCCCAGCAAACCCTCACTATACGTTTAGGTCTGCCTGGTCTGACCGGCATCTTCCCCCGCCATCTGATCCAACTCACCACCAGGTGGTGATCAGTTGACAGCTCAGCTCCTCTCTTCACCCGAGTGTCCAAAACACATGGCCGCAAGTCCAATGACACCACTACAAAGTCGATCATTGAACTGCGGCCTAGGGCATCCTGGTGCCATGTGCACTTATGGACACCCTTGTGCTCGAACATGGTGTTCGTGATGGACAAACCGTGATTTGCACAGAAGTCCAACAACTGAACACCACTCGGGATCAGATCAGAGAGGCCGTTCCTCCCAATCACACCTCTCCAGGTCTCACTGTCATTGCCCACGTGAGCGTTGAAGTCCCCCAGTAAGACTACAGAGTCTCCAGGGGGAGCACTTTCCAGTACCCCCCCACACAGACTCCAAGAAGGCTGGGTACTCTGAACTGCTGTTCGGCGCATAAGCGCAGACAACAGTCAGTATCCGTTCCCCCACCCGAAGGCGTAGGGAAGCTACCCTCTCGTCCACCGGAGAAAACCCCAACATGCACGCGTCAAGCCGGGGGGCCACGAGAAAGCCCACACCTGCCCGACACCTCTCACCATGGGCAACTCCAGAAAAGAACAGAGTCCAGCCCCTCTCAAGGAGATTGGACCCAGAACCCAAGCTGTGCGTTGAGGTGAGCCCGACTATATCTAGCCGGTATCTCTCAACCTCCCGCACCAGCTCAGGCTCCTTCCCTCCCAGTGAAGTGACGTTCCAAGTTCCGAAAGCCAATTTCAGCAACCGAGGATCGCGACGCCCAGGCCCACGCCTCCGGCCACCGCCCGATCCACACTGCACCGAACCCCTATTACTACCCCCCCCACAGGTGGTGAGCCCATTTGAGGGGGAACCCATGTAACTCCTTCGGGCTTGGCCCGGCCGGGCACCACGGGAAAGTGCCCGACCACCAGACGCTCGCTGACGAACCCCATCCCCGGGCCTGGCTCCAGGGTGGGGCCCCGATAACCCTATATCGGGCAGGGTACACGTATTCCTGGTGTTTCTTTTCATAGGGGTTTTTATTGGACCACTCTTTGTCTGGCCTGTCACCTAGGACCAATTTGCCTTGGGAGACCCTGCCAGGGGCTTTTTGCCCCAGACAACATAGCTCCTAGGATCATTCAAGCACGCAAACTCCTCCACCACGGTAAGTTGGTGATCCAAGGAGGAGCATATATATATATATATGCATATATAAGCATATATATATATATGCTTTTAATTTGTGGGTGGCACGGTGGCTTAGTGGTTTAGCATGTTCTCCTCTCAGCGCTGGGGATTCCCGGTTCGAATCCCAATCTGGGTGGAGTAACCATGTTCTCCCCGTGTCCGCGTGGGTTTCCTCCGGGTTCTCTGGTTTCCTCCCACAGTCCAAAAACATGGATCAAGTCAATTGAGTTCTCCAAATTGCCCCATATAGAGTGTGTTTGTGTGAGTGAGTGTGTGTCCAGTGATAGATTGGCACCCTGTCCTGGGTGTATCTGCCCAGCGCCTGAAACCTTCTCCCCTGGATGGGCATGGGGAACCCCCCCGCGACCCTAATAGAAGATAAATGGATGGATGGATGGATAGAAGATGGATGGATGGACTATTAATGTAAAAACAAATCAGTGTAATGAATATCCATCCATCCATCCATTATGTCTACACATCCATTACATCTCCACAGAAAGTAAAAAAAATCAGATTTACAAAATAGTTATTGAAAAGGATAAATAAAATAGAATAAAAATAAAATTGTATTTACAAATGTATTTACAATGTGCAATTTAAGTAAAAAAAAAGATAAAAACTGTACAAATATGGCATTGTAACGGATATAAACTAAAAATTGTCTTATTAGTTATGATTAAAGTGAGTGGTGCATTTATGTACAAGTTATGCAGTGCAGGGTTAAAAGTTGTCAGAGTTATTTAGTCATTCAGCAGACGCTTTTATCCAAAACGACTTACAAATGAGAACAACACAAGTCAGTAGTTAAAGAACAGCTACACTGCAGTATAATCAGACCTGGGCTGGATTTCCCGAAAGCGAACGTTCTTAGCGAGTTACGAACAACTTTAAGAACGACGTAACTTTAAGAATGCAAATTTTACGGCGCTTTCCCAAAAGCCTTCTTAAGTCTCCTAGACTAAGAGAGACTTTTAAGTCGTTCTTTGTAGACTCCGCCCCTGAAAAGGCACCGTCAGTCGAAAACTGAATCACAGATTACCACACAATCTATCATTATAATGCACAAAAAATAAACAATTAATTTAGAAAATATTTCTTTAAAAACTATATAAACACTAAATAATCATATTTAAATTAGGCTACTGTTACAAAAAGCGGGAAACAACAAATTTTTGACCAATCGCTTACCAAGCAAGCTTATCAATGGGTGCACTTTTAACCTGAATGCATTATTCAGTGGCATGGCAAACCAACAGCATAATATACACTTTTCTGAAAGCAAACTAAATAAGATGCATGATTAAGTAGAACAAAAAGACAAATTATTTCCATTATTGCATTATTTTCCAAAGCACGAGATCAAACAAAGAAGAAAGTGGAGGATGTATCACAAACAGTGCTTGCAATTCAACTAATAGATCAGGCATAAACTGTATTTGACAGTCTTCATTCTCACATTCTTCATCAGGAAGATTTAAGCCAGCACAAACTGCAATGTTGTGTTGTGCTGGTAAAAACCTAAATCCCCCTGATATATATATATATATATATATATATATATATATATATATATATTTTTTTTTTTATATATATCCCCATCTTGGAGTTTCCCTGTACTCACCATGTCCGCGTGGGTTTCCTCTGGTTTCCTCCCACAGTCCAAAAAATATATATATACGCGCGGCATTGAGCGGTGGAGCGGAGCGTGGTGCGAGAGCGCTCGGTGTTTTTTGCTGAGTTCTTTTGAGTGTTTTGTTGCGATTAAAGCGGTTTACGCTGTGAGTGTGTGTGTGTGTGTGTGTGTGTTAGTGTGATTGTGTGTGTGAGGTGCAGTGAAGGCGTGTTTGAAGCTGTGGAGCGTCTGCTTTCAGCGTGTGGGCTGAAGCATGGCGGCTCCGTACAGCGACGCCGTGTACGAGGCTCTCACCTCGTGTACGAGGCGATCAAGGTGGATTGCAGAGCGGGTGTAGAGGACTGTTGTCTGGCGGCGGAGGAGGTGGTGGGACGCGGCAATCTGCTTGCGGTGTCCCGGGTGAACAGATCGGTTGTGATTTTCGCTAAAACGATCGAAATCGCGAACGATCTGATTCAAAAGGGAATCGTTTTAAATGGTCAGCTGACTCCGGTCCTACCTTTAAGTACCCCTTCTAAAAAGATCATTCTGTCCAACGTGCCCCCGTTTCTCAAAAACGAGCTTATTATTCAGTAACTCTCCCCGTTCGGAAAGGTAGTGTCCCCGATAAAAAAGTTCGTCATGAGCCAAAAAATGAAGCACATGATCTCGTACAGAAGAGTTGTCTATATGGTATTAATATTATTATTATTATTAGTTGTCTATATGGTGTTAATATTATATATTATTATATAAGGACAGGGAGGAGCTCGAACTTTCTATCAAGTTTAAAGTAGACGGTTTTGATTATGACATATACGTGAGCTCAAATACTGAAATGAAGTGCTTCCGGAGTGGACAGATTGGACATCTCATTCAAGATTGTCCAAAAAGTGCCGAACCCAACCCCAAAGAACCAAAAAAACGCTGAACAGATGCCCGGATCTGACACTGCTGGACCTGCAGTAGTCGCTCCCCCTGCGGCTGCTGCATGTTCAGTAGTGGAGGAAATGGCTACTGCCCCAGAGTGTGAGGTGGACAAGGCAGGTGTGTCCACTGCAGGTGCAGAAAATGAACGGGAAAACGAGGTGTGTTCTGTACCTGCACCACAAATAGAGGTGGTAAAGCAGGGACAAATTGAAGAGTTGAATGTAAACACTGTTATGCCTAAGTTAATGGTCACTGAAGATATCGAAATCGTGGAAGAACTTGTTTTTAAAGTCTCCGGTAAAAGGAAGAAGCGGGGGCGCGTAAATGAGACCAAACAGGCCAAAAGAGAGGTTCCCACGTGTAATGATGGAGATTCAGACAGTGATGGCTCTCTGTCTGACTCCGGATGGTCTGTGTGCTCTTGGGACGAGAAACTCCCTGTTCAGTACACTGCAGAAGACATTAAAAAGTTCCTGAAAGTCACAAAAGGTCAGAAAGGGGTACGGGTAGAGGAGCCTTTTAAAAACACACAGCAGTTCATGCATGATGTGAAGTTTTTTAGAAGAGAGGGGGCTTTTACTGTACACAAGGTTTTTAGATTAAAAAAGATTCTGACCAAACTGAACAAAGTCCACACCGAAGACTCAGGTTAACCCCCTCTAATTTTAAAATGTTTTTTTTACAGTCTTAGTCATAGTTCTCTATCTTTTTTTAAACATGAGTGATATAAAGATAGGAACTTTAAATTTAAACAGGGCAAGAGACTGTAAGAAGAGAGCTGTGTTTTATGAACTTTTAATACAGAAGAGAGCGGATGTGGTTTTTGTCCAGGAGACACACAGTGATTTTAATAATGCTGTAGATTGGGCAAAAGAGTGGAAGGGACTCACGGTTTTAAGTCACCTCTCTACCACAAGTGGTGGGGTAGGTGTTCTTTTTACCAGTTATTTTATCCCATGCTCTTACAGGGTGGAGGAGGGTTTACCTGGGAGACTGCTGAAAGTTAAAGCCTGCTTTGAAGAGCACAGCTTTGTTTTTATCTGTGTTTATGCCCTGACTGCAGCAGCAGAGAGGATGTTGTTTTTAAACTCTCTGAGCACTGTGATTGCTAACTGTGATTTTAATGACATTTTAGTACTGGGTGGTGATTTTAACTGCACTGCTGACGATCTGGACAGAAACCACATGGAACCACACAATGCTTCCCGCAGGCGGCTGTGTGAGTTCATTGTGTGACGTATGGCGTGACATACACGGCAATCAGAGACAGTATACATGGGCTCATTCTATAGATAATACGCTCTCTTTAGCCAGACTTGATCGATTTTATTGTTTTAAACATCATTTATCTAATTTTATACGCTGTTTTATATCTCCAGTTGGTTTTACAGATCATTGTATAGACCAATGCACGATCAGAAAAGCACAGGTAAAGCCCCAAAGAGCATACTGGCATTTTAATACAGCGCTTTTAAATGATGTTCATTTTAAAGAGTGTTTTAGTTATTTTTGGATGGTTTTTAAGACTCGGAAGTCGTCTTTTAAATCATTACAGCAGTGGTGGGACATTGCAAAAATACAGATTAAAATGTTCTGCCAGCAGTACACTCGAAATGTCACCAGGTCTCTAAAATAGCTAGAGTCTGATATAACTAAACTCCAGACTCTAGCAGAGACACAGGAGATCAAGAGTACATCAAAAATCTAAAAACAAAAAAGATCTCCTTTAATGACCTGCTGGGTGTCACAGCACAGGGGGCGCTAATCTACTCACGTTTCCAAAACGTGAATGAATTAGATGCTCCTTCTAAGTTCTTCTTTGATCTAGAGTGTAAAAATGGACAGAAAAGGTTTATGCATGTCGTGCGAAATGAATCAGGGGATCTCGTCTCTGAGCCTTCTGAGGGAATCCAGTGAACCACGGTGAGGGCCATTATCCACAAATGACGAAGACATGGAACAGTGGTGAACCTTCCCAGGAGTGGCCAGCTGCCCAAAATTACCCCAAGAGCGCAGCGACGACTCATCCAAGAGGTCACAAAAGACCCCACAACAACGTCCAAAGAACTGCAGGCCTCACTTGCCTTAGTTAAGGTCAACGTTCATGCCTCCACCATCAGAAAAAGACTGGGCAAAAATGGCCTGCATGGCAGAGTTCCAAGAAGAAAACCACTGCTGAGCAAAAAGAACATTAAAGCTCGTCTCAATGTTTCCAAAACACATCTTGATGATCCCCAACACTTTTGGGAAAACATTCTGTGGACCGATGAGACAAAAGTGGAACTCTTTGGAAGGTGTGTGTGTCCCATTACATCTGGCGTAAAAGGAACACTGCATTTCAGAAAAAGAACATTATACCAACAGTAAAATATGGTGGTGGTAGTGTGATGGTCTGGGGCTGTTTTGCTGCAGCAGGACCTGGAAGACTTGCTGTGATAAATAGAACTATGAATTCTGCTGTCTACCAAAAGATCCTGAAGGAGAATGTCCGACCATCTGTTCGTGAACTCAAGCTAAAACGAACTTGGGTTCTGCAGCAGGACAATTATCCTAAACACACCAGCAAGTCCACCTCTGAATGGCTGAAGAAAAACAAAATGAAGACTTTGGAGTGGACTAGCCAAAGTCCTGACCTGACCCGTTCATGCTCGAAAACCCTCTAATGTAACTGAATTAGAACAATTCTGCAAAGATGAGTGGGCCAAAATTCCTCCAGAACGCTGTAAAAGACTCATTGCAAGTTATCGCAAACGCTTGTTTGCAGTTGTTGCTGCTAAGGGTGGTCCAACCAGTTATTAGGTTTAGGGGGGCAATCACTTTTTCACACAGGGCCATGATGGTTTGGATTTTTTTTCTCCTTTAATAATAAACACCTTCATTTACAAATTGCATTTTGTGTTTACTTGTGTTGTCCTTGACTATTGTTTAAATTGGTTTGATGTTCTGAAACACTTAAGTGTGACAAACATGCAAAAAAACAGGAAATGAGGAAGGGGGCAAACACTTTTTCACACCATAGTATATGAGAGTGAGCGGGTCGAGGCACAGGACACAGAGGGGGGCTTTCTGCAGATGCAGGCCAGGATCAGCAAGGAGTCTGCCACAGCACTAGATGCTGAACTGTCCATTGAAGAGGTAAAGGAGGCCCTGCAGGGGATGGACAGTGGCAGAACTCCTTGGCATCGATGGTCTCCCTGTCGAATTTTATAAGGCACTATGGTCAGTTTTGGGTGAGGACGTGCTGGACGTCCTAAAGGAGAGTGTGAGGGAAGGAAAGCTCCCTGTGAGCAGCCCGAGAGCCGTCCTCACACTGCTGCCAAAGAAGGGAGACCTGACAGAGCTGAAGAACTGGCGCCCCGTGTCATTACTGTGCACAGACTGCAAGCTGCTCTCAAAAAGGTTAGCCTCGAGACTGGGGAAGGTGATGGAGCAGATAGTTCACATTGACCAGACGTACTGTGTGTCTGGTAGGTCCATTTTTGATGACATATTTTTAATCCGGGATGTTTTAGAGCTCTCCAGACTTTTACATTTAAAAACTGGATTCGTGTTCTTTTTATTGCAAGTGTTTGCAATTGATAGATTGGCACCCTGTCCTGGGTGTATCTGCCCTCGCCCAAAATGTTCTCCCCTAGATGGGCATGAGAAACCGCCCCCTCACCCTAGTAGAGGATAAAGAGGAAAATAATGGATGGATGGATATATAGGGCGGCAGGGTGGCTTAGTGGTTTAGCATGTTCTCCTCTTGGTGCTGGAGATTCCCGGTTCGAATCCCAATCTGAGTGGAGTTTCCATGTTCTCCCCGTGTCTGTGTGGGTTTCCTCCGGGTTCTCTAGTTTCCTCCCACAGTCCTAAAACATGGATCAAGGTCAATTGAATTCTCCAAATTGCCCCATATAGAGTGTGTCCCCAGCGATAGATTGGCGTCCTGTCCTTGGTGTATCTGCCCAGCGCCCGAAACGTTCTCCCCTGGATGGGCATGGGGAACCCCACCGCGAACCTAATAGAGGATAAAGTGGAAGATAATGGATGGATGGATAATTTTCTACATACATCCTTTTTAGCCTCCATATATGTGTTCAGTCCCACTTTAAACCCCCCAATAGTACACAAAATGCATGTTTTGTTGATACATGTATGCTGGGAAAATAAAACATAATGGTTATGATTAAACCGATTAAAAAGAACATTGTTATTTGAACAGTAGTGAATAAGGACACACAAATATAGTTACATGTCCAAAATTACACACACACTGTCACTGACTCTCCATCCATCCATCCAATATCTTCCGCTTTATTCTCTACTAGGGTCATAGTGGGGGGGGTTGGGCAGATACACCCAGGACAGGGCACCAATCTATCGCTGGGCACACACTCTATATGGGGCAATTTGGAGAATTAAATTTCCTTTGATCCATGTTTTTGGGCTGTGGGAGGAAACCGGAAAACCCGGATGAAACCCACGCGGACACGGGGAGAACATGGAAACTCCACCCAGATTGGGATTCGAAACGGGAATCCCTAGTGCTGAGAGGAGAACATGCTAAACACTAAGCCACCGTGCCACCTAAGCAAGAACATTATTATTATTTTGGATAGAAACTGAACTGCCTTTATCTAGGAGACTTATTCATCCCCATTGTTAAGTCATGTGTTGGATAGCAACCTAATAACACATCGATAGGGGAAACAAAGCAACCCTATTATTTTTAAAGCTTGAAAGGGAAACTTGGATACTTTTAGCTTTCTAATTTAGTTAGTATATGTTAAAAATACAACTGTTCTGTCTATGAGGTCTATTGGCCCTGGTTAATTATATTTCCCGGGCCCATAGAAACTGCTCATAATAGTCCCTATGCTTTTCAGTGATTAAAGTTATCTTAAGAATAAGTTGCTTTGGATAAAAGCATCTGCTAAATGATCAAATGTAATGTAATGTAATGTAAAAGAAGGGAAACTTGGACACCTTTAGCTTTCTAGTTTAGTTAGTATACAAATGTTGTGTCTATGAGGTCTATTGGCCCTGGTTAATTATATTTCCCGGGCATGCAGAAACTGCTCATTATAGTCTCGATAAGTTTCAGGCGATGAAAGATAGTTTGGAAGGGGAAACAAGGTAACCCCTTCCAAACCCGTAACTTTCTAAGAATAGGTTCGTTTTTTATTATTTTTATGTATTTTAGTTGATGTTGGGGATCCCAGATAATGGGTTAATCCTATATTACTACTGCTGATTCAGACAAATGTGGTGACATTTGAACACTGAAGAAGAGATTACAGTAAAAGGTATAATATGGTTGTTTGGAAATGCAATCTATGTACATTTAATTAATCAATGTACATTTAATTTAATTATATGAATCCTCAGCTCTAATATAGAGCTGTGTGGTTGATCTGGGCAGAGTTTCCATGTTCTCCCCATGTCCGCGTAGGTTTCCTCCGGGTTCTCCAGTTTCCTCCCACAGTCCAAAAACATGGATCAAGGTCAATTGAATTCTCCAAATTGCCACATATAGAGTGTGTTTGTGTGAGTGAGTGAGTGAGTGTGTGCCCAGCGATGGATTGGTGCCCTGTCCTGGGGGTATCTGCCCAGCGCCTGAAACATTCTCCCCTTGATGGGCATGGGGAACCCCACCACGACCCTGGTTGACTGATATATGAATTTTATTAATTGAGGTACTGCAAGTGTGGACTGAAACTCCATGTTGGACGGGGTAAATCTGGTGAAAATAACTAGTCAACATATTACAGTAACTTGGTAAAACAATACAACATGAATGGACATTATGGGGAAAATGGTCAATATCCTTCAATTACTATACAAATTGGGCAAAGGGTTTACCAGCCATGAACCCATTAAGTACAACATGCTAAATCACTAAGCCACCGTGCCACCCCCAATCTCAAAATAAAACTTTTTTTCGTAAATAACAGACGTTACACATTTCACTATTTTTATTTATCAACCAAAACAACAGTGTTTATTAGTGAATCAAATTCACTTCAGTAAGAGATAATCTAACTGTTCCAGTAATTGAAACACTATTCATAAAACAGTGTTTTTATATGCTGCTGCTTAATCAATTAAGTTTTCCTTCCTCAGCGAGATGAAAATCTTCTGTTTAAATCATAAGTCAGTGATTTTTCATGAAATGTTAAAGAAATATGAGCCTTCATCTAATACAGTCCTTCTCAAATAGTGGGGCATAATCATAAAAGCCTCATATTTGGCATTGTGGTTTATAATATAGGTTATATAAATAAAGGTTTGTTGTGTTGCCACAACTTCTTAAGGTTTTCCCACACACATCACAAACATCATCTCGGCTGTCACACGTGACTTTGTTTGCGCTCTACCATTGTATACAGACCAGTGATGAGTCAGTCGCAAACGATCTGGCTCTAAGGTTCTTTGAAGTGAACGAGGGGGATGGAGGCGCGCGCACACACACACACTCAGAGCGAGAGAAGTTTGTGCAATAAATAGAGAAATAGCTGGTTATGTGAAGAAAACGAGTGACAGAAAGCATAGTAAAGATTGGCTTAGAAGTAAACAGGGGCGTTGTTAGACCTGGGCGGAGTCACCGTCAGCTGTTTGTGTTTCTAATCTTTGTGTGTGTGTGTGTGTGTGTGTGTGTGTGTGTGTGTTGTGAGAGAGAGACATATTTTTTTCGCCAGTATCGGGAGTAAAGTTACCGTAATGAATGTATGTTGGCTGTAAAGAGCAGCTTCTCAGCTTTCAGAAACCATCAGAATTTCAAAGCAAAACCTCGTTAAAACTGTCTCATCTGCGACTGACTCGTTAAAACGGATTCAGGCTTTTCTGCCGAAGCTCAGGTTCGTTTATTCAAAACATTTTCAGCCAAAACCATAATTTATTACAACTGAATGTGCTCTCCACTGCTGACAGACATATTTATATGTAATTTTATTTTATCCAATGAATGAGTAATGAATGATCAAACAAAATGAATGTAACAACAGTTTGAAAAATGGATAAATATACTCATGAAAAGACACTTTTTAAAGAGGACAGAGGGTGAATAAAGGATCTGGGCTAAATCCCCTGATGATTCTAAACCCTAAAAATGACCCTGGTAGTAAAGAAGCTACAAAAAAAGAAGCTACAAAAAACAGGCAAGCTGGTGATGTGATGCCAGTTGGGAGCTGAAGAAGCCGACTCTTTTATGAGAGCTTGGTTAACGGTGGTTTGTACAGTGCTCTCCACTCTGGCCTTACGTCATTACCAATGCCTAGTATTTCTCTCGATGGTGTGTCAGCTCTGTTCTCCAGTTTTTTCTTGTTAAGAACAAGTACACTGGCTCTAGTACACAGTTTTCCCATGGCTGAGCTCACGTCCATGCCTTTTTTCTTGTCGTGGTCCAGTAGGGGCCCCTGCCAGTCCTCCAGTTTGTGGGTGATGGTGGTGTTGGGGAAACGATGCTCCCCTACTGGACTGGCTCTCCCTGTTGCACAGCTCTGGCGACAATAGGTGTAGACCTCACCCTCATCCGTGCAGCTAGGTCCTCCACACGATCCAGACCAGGTCCAGCAGCATTCAGTAGGTGGCGCAGGGTGTAGATTCCAGAGGAGATCAGCGTGCTGTGCAACGAAGGGGAGGCATTGATGTCTAGTCCGGATCCGAAGACGAGGGGTTCCTCCAAGAGTCAGTGCAAAGGCAGATCACCTTTAAAAGTCACTTTATAAAATCCTAAAATCTTAAAAAGGCCACAATAAAAAACAGGCAAGCTGGTGATGTTCAGAGTGGTAATGTTCATAAAAAACAAAGTTCTGTCCAGACCCAGTCCACTCATGGTTTGTAGGATCCTGTATGCCACTGCCATCCATACAAGATCCTTGGGGCCAAAGAGGATTCTTTGTAGATACTGCAGTCTGAATGTGGCGGTCCTGCTGGCCAGGTGAACTAGTCCTTGTCCTCCATCATCTTTCGGCATGTAGAGGACAGCCTGAGGAATCCAGTGCAGTCCCAAAAGAAATCAACCAGCATTGCCTGTATCTTGTTTAAAAGGTTAGGTGGCGGATCCACACACGTTAGTTTGTTCCATAGGACAGAGGCAGCGAGGTTGTTTATGACTAGTACCTGTCCCCGGTATGACATCTGAGGTACTAGCCATGTCCATCTATTTAAATGTCCTTAGTGTACCCCGAGATACTTGAATCCTCCAGTCCTCCATGACAGCCCATCAGGAAGTGCAGGTCCCCCACCGTTCCAGTCCCCGATTAAAACTGCCTCACTTTTGGTCCAGTTCACTTTGGCAGATGATAAAACGCTAAAGTCGTTTAAAACATCTGTTAAAATGTTTACATCATTCTCTGAGTTTAAAAACACCACCAGGTCATCTGCATATGCTGACACACACACTGTTGCATTGGTTTGTGGAATACAAAGACCAGAGATTCGATTTCTTAAAATGCAGAGGAGGGGTTCGATAGCTAAAGTATATAGCATCCCGGACAGCGCGCAACTCTGTCTTATCCCGCGCTATACTTTAAAAGGAGCACATAAACCACGTTCACTTTCAGTACACTCTCAATGTCACTGTACCTTTACCATATTAATAAAACCAGGGTTAAAACTGAAGGCCTCCAGAACCTTCCACATGTACTCGTGTTCTATCTTGTCAAATGCTTTTTCCTGGTCTAAGAACAAGTTTAACCAAGAACAAGTCTAAAAGTCCAGTTTTTAAATGCAGAAATCTGGAGAGCTCTAAAACATCCCGGAT
The DNA here is from genome assembly GCA_019802505.1 of Corydoras sp. C115. Lineage (NCBI taxonomy): Eukaryota > Metazoa > Chordata > Actinopteri > Siluriformes > Callichthyidae > Corydoras > Corydoras sp. C115. Next base: position 43,094 of record JAFMOC010000857.1, on the reverse strand, counting down.
TAAAAATATGTTGTCAAAAATGGACCTACCGGGCACACGGTACGTCTAGTCAATGTGATCTATCTGCTCCATCACCTTCCCCAGTCTCGAGGCTAATGTTTTTGAGGGCAGCTTGCAGTCTGTGCACAGTAATGACCCGGGGCGCCAGTTCTTCAGTTCGGTTAGGTCGCCCTTCTTTGGTAGCAGTGTGAGGACGGCTCTCCGGCTGCTCACAGGGAGCTTTCCTTCCCTGACACTCTCTTTTAGGACGTCCAGCACGTCCTCAACCAGAACTGACCTGAGTGCCTTATAAAATTTGACAGGGAGATCAATGCCAGGAGTTCTGCCACTGTCCATCCCCTGCAGGGCCTCCTGTACCTCATCCATGGACAGTTCAGCATCGAATGCTGTGGCAGACTCCTCGCTGATCCTGGCCTGCATCTGGAGAAAGCCCCTTTCTGTGTCCAGTGCCTCGACCCGCTCACTCTCATACAGCTTCGAGAAGAAGCTGATTGTCTGCTGGCATATCTCTGAAGGCTCAGAGACGAAATCCCCTGATTTATTTCGCACAGCATGCATAAACCTTTCCTGTCCATTTTTACATTCAAGACCAAAGAAGAACTTAGAAGGAGCATCTTAATTCATTCACGTTTTGAAAACATGAGTGGACCAGCGCCCTCTGTGCTGTGACACCCATCAGGTCATTAAAGGAGATCTTTTTAGCTTTTAGTGTTTTGATGTGTTCTTGATCTCATGTGGTCTCTGCTAGAGTCTGGAGTTTAGTGATCTCAGACTCTAGCTCTTTTAGAGATCTGGTTATTTCATTAGTGAAATAACCGGTTCTATTCGTCTTTATTATTGTTGTTTGTCTTCTTTTATTGTTTTTCTTTGTAAGGTGACCTTGAGTGTCTAGAAAGGCGCCATCAAATAAAATGTATTATTATTATTATTATTATTATAGTGACATTTCGAGTGTACTGCTGGCAGAACACAGAATTTGTATTTTTGCAATGTCCTACCACTGCTGTAATGATTTAAAAAAAAACTACTTCCGAGTCTTAAAAACCATCCAAAAATAACTAAAACACTCTTTAAAATGAACATCATTTAAAAGCTCTGTATTAAAATGCCAGTATGCACTTTGGGGCTTTACCTGTGCTTTTATGATTGTGCATTGGTGTAATGGTCTCACGACCAAGCGAGGCGGGTCCGCTACTCGGAGACAACGAGCTGAACGCAGGTACAGTCAACAGTGGAGTTTATTCAGTCCAAACACGGCAAACACAAAGCACAGGACGAGGAGCGGGTGAGGCGAGGAGTGATGACGTCAACGGGAGTGATACAAACAAACAGGGTACCGGAACGAAGTGCACTAGGCGAGGCGAACAGCACATAGACAGTCAATACACGAGACGAGGTAATCGGGGCTAAACAAAACGTGGACGGCTAGTAGTGTCAAGGCAGACAATGGCATGGCACGAGACACACTGGCGGTGAGTGACGGGCGTGTAGGGTATTTATAGGAAATGGTAACTAGTCCCAGGTGCGCGTGATTACGGGGGCGTGACACAAAACACCACGTGACAACACAAACCATGACACATTGGACTATATAATGATCTGTAAAACCAACTGGAGATATAAAACAGCGTATAAAAGTGGATAAATGATGTTTAAAACAATAAAATTGATCAAGTCTGGCTAAAGAGAGCGTATTATCTATAGAATGAGCCCATGTATACTGTCTCTGATTACCGTGTATATGTCACGCGATACGTCACACAGATCATGGGTCTCAATGAACTCACACAGCCGCCTGCGGGAAGCGTTGTGTGGTTCCATGTGGTTTCTGTCCAGATCGTCAGCAGTGCAGTTAAAATCACCACCCAGAACTAAAATGTCATTAAAATCACAGTTAGAAATCACAGTGCTTAGAGTTTAAAAACATCATCCTGTCTGCTGCTGCAGTCTGGGCATAAATACAGATAAAAACAAAAGTGTGCACTCCAAAGCAGGCTTTTACTTTCAACAGTCTCCCGGGTAAAACCTCCTCCACCGTGTAAGAGCAAGGGATAAAATAATTAGTAACTTGTGGTAGAGAGGTGACTTAAAACCGTGAGCCCCTTCCACTCTTTTGCCCAATCTACAGCATTATTAAAATCACTGTGTGTTTCCTGGACAAAATCCACATCCGCTCTCTTCTGTTTTAAAAGTTCATAAAACATGGCTCTCTTCTTACAGTCTCTTGCCCCGTTTAAATTTACAGTTCCTATCTTTATATCACTATTGTTTAAAAAAAGATAGACAACTATGACTAAGACTGTAAAAAACATTTTTAAAATAGAGGGGTTAACCTGAGTCATCGGTGTGGACTTTATTCAGTTTGGTCAGAATCTTTTTTAATCTAAAAACCTTGTGTACAGTAAAAGCCCCCTCTCTTCTAAAATACTTTACGTCATGTACGAACTGCTGTGTGTTTTTAAAAGACTCCTCTACCCGTACCCCTTTCTGACCTTTTGTGACTCTCAGGAACTTTTTAATGTCTTCTGCAGTGTACTGAACAGGGAGTTTCTCGTCCCGAGAGCACACAGACCATCCGGAGTCAGACAGAGAGCCATCACTGTCTGAATCTCCATCTTTACATGTGGGAACCTCTCTTTTGGCCTGTTTGGTCTCATTTACGCGCCCCCGCTTCTTCCTTTTACCGGGGACTTTAAAAACGAGTTCCTCCACCATTTCGATTTCCTCTTTGTCTAAGAAACTAGGCATAACAGCATTTACCTTTGTCTCTTTAGCTTGCCCCGGTTCTACCACCTCGTGCCTTTCCACCCCTGGCTCCACACTGGGCTCCTCTACTTGTGGCGCAGGTACAGAGCACTCCTCATATGCCTGTTCATTTTCATTATTATCACCTGCAGTGGACACACCTGCCTTGTCCACCTCACACTCTGGGGAAGGAGCCATTTCCTCCACCACTGAACAAGCAGCAGCCGCAGGGGGAACAGCTACTGCAGGTCCAGCAGTGTCAGATCCGGGCATCTGTTCTGGGTTTTCAGGTTCTCTGGGGTTGGGTTCTGCACTTTTTGGACAATCTCGAATGAGCTGTCCAATCTGTTCACACCTGAAGCACTTCATCTCGGTGTTTGAGCTCACATATCTATCGTAATCAAAACCATCTACTTTAAACTTTATAGAAAGTTCGAGCTCCTCCCTGTCCTTCAACACCATATACACCACTCTCCTGTATGAGATCATGTGCTTCATTTTTTGACTCATAACGAACTTTTTAATCGGGGACACTACCTTTCCGAACCGGGAGAGTTCCTGGATAATAATTTCGTTTTTCAGAAACGGGGGCATGTTGGATCTTTTTGATCTTTTTGAAGGGGTACTTAAAGGTAGGACTGGAGTCAGCTGACCATTTAAAACGATTCCCTTTTGAATGAGATCGTTTGCGATTTCGATCGTTTTGGCAAAAATCACGACCGATCGGTTCACCCGGGACGCCGGAGCAGATTGCCGCGTCCCACCACCTCCTCCGCCAGACAACAATCCTCTACACCCGCTCTGCAATCAATCTTAATCGCATGTCTGCGGGTGAGTGCCTCGTACACGGCGTCGCTGTATGGAGCCGCCATGCTTCAGCCCACACGCTGAAAGCAGACGCTCCACAGCTTTCAACCCGCCTTACTACTCCACAACACACAAAAACACGCTAACACACTAGCGTAAACCGCTTCAATCTTAACAAACACTCAGAAAAACGCTGAGCGCTCTCGCACCACGCTCTGCTCTACCGCTCAATGCCGCGCATGCGCAGAGAGAGAGAGATAGTGATTCACAATATATTTCAGGAAGAAATTAGAATAAAGATGTCCAAACTGAACACGAACCTTGTGTCATTTTGCGGTTTCGCATTAGAAATTTGTAAAAATTAACCAAAAATTAACCCAAGAATGAAACTGGGTTGTAGTATGTTCCCCTGCTGTGACTTTATGAACTACAAGTGTTTTATGTTATTATACTGTTTTGCTGTTTCATAGGAGGAATTCGTATCTTTAAAAGAATTAACCAAAATTCTGCAGATGGATATATTCCCAAACTGAAGGTTGTAGTATGTTCCCTAACTTTGTCCCTGTGAACTACAAGTGCTTTTACATTATGTCATTTTGCTGTTTCACAGGAGGAATTTGTAACTTTAAATAATGAACCAAAAATCAACCAAATATTTTCCCAAAATGAAGGTTGTAGTATGTTCCCTAGCTGTTTCTCTGTGAACTACAAGTGTTTCCCATTATTCTGGTGTTATACAATAACAGATTATAACATTAAAATCAATAATCCTAGTGAGATTCTGCTGTTATACAGTAACAGATTATAACATTAAAAACAATAATTCAAGTGAGACTTTCTAAAATTAAGGATTGTCTATGTAAACTACAACTGATTTCATATTTCTTTGGCATACAGTTGCAATTTACTGCTTATGAAACCAATATATGCATGTTTAGAATTTTTTTTATTAATTGTTATTAACCATCAATACCTATGAACTTGTCACGTGTAGTAATATATCTGTTCTTAAGTATGTTTAAATTATTTTTAGCAATAATGATCCATATTGCGCTAAATGTTTTACGTTTATGTACTATGGGGACACTTTTTAGACGGTCTCTTGCTGTCATAGCCGTCTCCCGTTGCGGTTTCGGATGCATTTGGTCGCCTTACCTAAATAAATAAATAGAGAGTGAATTTTGATTAAATTTAATGATTGTAGCTTGTACTACTTAGTCATGATTTATTAGAAATGATTTAGGAAAAAAATGAAAATTCGTAAGGAAGAGAGAACACCGGTGAAACGTGAATGCCTTCCGAATGCCAAACTAACTTTACCAATGTATATATATTTCATATTCAGGGCGGCACGGTGGCTTAGTGGTTAGCACGTTTGCCTCTCAGTGACTCCCGGTTCGAATACTAATGGAGTTTCACTATTGTATGGTTCTTCTTCCTGTGTCCACGTGGGTTTCCTCCGGGTTCTCCGGTTTCCTCCCACAGTCCAAAAACATGGATCAAGTCAATTAAATTCTCCAAATTGCCCCATATAGTGTGTGTGTGTGTGTGTGTGTGTGTGTGTGTGTGTGTGTGTGTGTGTGTGTGTGTGTGTGTGTGATTGAGCGTGCACCCTGTCCTGGGTGTATCTGCCCAGCGCCCGAGACGTGGGCATGGGGACCCCCCCCCCGACTCCAATATGAGCAATATATATATATATGCGCACTAACAGATTCAAAGCTATATCCTGTTCTGCACTCTAGTTTATTTCATTAGGACTTACACAAGTCTTAGTCTGTAAATACAATAATTTATTGTGTAAAACAATCTACAATAAAATCAGATTGTAAATAAGTTTCCGTTGTGATTATAATTTAACAAGGTTCAGCAAGTTCTCTCCACCTCTTGTTTCTGTCTGCAATAAATTATAAAAAATTACAGAAACACCCTGATCCACTGCACTGTAAAACATTATAGGACAGTCTGCAGGATTAGGTTTGTTGCATTGTGTGTTCTGTTAGCTTAGTAGGTAAGAGCACGGTGCTTATAACACCAAGCTTAATGGTTCTACTGTATCTCTGTGTGAGTCAGTGGACAAGTAACATGTTGACAGTGATGTAATGGGTTATATCTCTAAACACAAACTCAACAGCAATTCTGTCAAATATTCAAATGTCAAAGTTCATTAACATGTAGAAATCAGTTTCTGTTCAGATAAAATTAAAGTGACAGAACTTTGGAGGTTCAAGATGCCCATCCAGGGGAGAACTGCAGTGGGACTATGACCGCCTTCATTAGTAACCTTTATTTTCATATTTAAGTCCTAATGTAAGTTTGTAAGCTAGTGATTGTTTTTTGTCCTTCTCTGTGATTATATGCAGATTAAATAATGTCCAGATGACTGGATTAATATCTGATCGATAAATCTGATAGAACCTTCCTACACACCATTTCTGCTCTTACAGCTTTATTCATTCATTCATTCATTATCTCCCGCTTTATCCTCTATTTGGGTCGCGGTGGGGTTCGCCATGCCCATCCAGGGGAGAACGTCTCGGGCGCTGGGCAGATAGACACCAATCCATCGCTGGGCACACACTCACTCACACAGACACACTCTATATAGGGCAATTTTGAGAATTCAATTGACTTGATCCATGTTTTTGGACTGTGGGAGGAAGCCGGAGAACCCGGAGGAAACCCACGCAGACACGGGGAGAACATGGAAACTCCACCCAGATGGGGATTCGAACCGGGAATCCCTAGCGCTGAGAGGTGAACGTGCTAACCACTAAGCCACCGTGCCGCCCTCTTACAGCTTTAGTTAATTAAAATTCAGGTTAACCATTTAATATAACAATTTCAAGTTAATGAAACGCCTGATTATTTTATTAAAACCTATGCATTCTTAGGGTTCACTGAAAAAGTGCTTTATCGCTACCCACTGGAGTATAAATTGCAGGGTGAGGGGTGAAATTTTAATAATTGGACAGTCAACAGTAACATGTCATAAATTCATACCACTAAAGAGGGCAGGAAGCAGGACCATATGGGGAGAAGTTAGTTCTGGCGGATGTTTTCATGAGAAAGACTTGTCTGGAGAGACGAAGCAAGTCTGTTGTTTATAGTATTAATTAACTATAACTATTAATGTGAATGGACCGTAATCTGAAACAATGAAATATAAAATTTATTATATCAAATATATATAATCAAATATTATAATCAAATATAAAGATTTCCTCATAATTGTGGAGATCTGCAGACGCGTTAGTGTTTAATGTTGTGGATTTTCTGCTGCAAAAAGTGAATAAATCACACTGCAGTGCATTTTATTCAGAAAAATATTCATTACTTCATTATTTTATCCTGAACAAGGTGATGAAGAGTGATGAAGACGACCCTAGAACTCATTCAGCAAAAGGAGGAGAAACACCCTGAAACACCCTGAAGTCATCAGTCTGGGTGAGAAAATCCAAAACTCGAATTTATTAAAAATTGGTGATGGGACACCAACAAAAAGGGGGGAACAGAACAAACAAACTAACATTGGGTATGATACCGCAAAACAAAGACGTGCGCCAAAGAGATGGGAAACGGAAACTAAATAACAAACCAACTAATCACGTGAATCAAAACAAACCAATCACCCAGCTAAGACAATTAACACCCCAAACGAGGGACAGGTGCCAAAAAAGGGGGGGGGGTCCCTCTGGTTGTGAGGCATGCTGGATGCCCCCTGCTGACGGCATGGAGTACGACATCTCGTTGCGGGGGCGCAAATCGGCGCCCTCTAGCGGCGAGGCGGGGAGGGCGCCCCAGGTGCTCGAGTCGGCGGCGGGAGGACCCTGGTGCTTGCAGGTGGCGATGGGGCGGCCCCTGGTGCTCGGGATCGGCAACGAACGGCCTCTGATAAACAGAAACGGCGATGGGCGGCCCCCGGTGCCCGGGCTATGCAGCGGGCTGTCCCTGGTGCTCAGACACGGAAGCGGGCGGTCCCTGGTGCTCGTACTCGGCTGTGGGCGGTCCCTGGTATTTGGATTCGTCAGCGGGCGGCCTCTGGTAATCCGACTCAGCGATGGGCGACCCCTGGTGTCCGGAACTCTCCAGATCTTAGACACGTCTTTCTGTTAGATAGAGGAGATCGGCTACACGGGGAAAATGCGTACGCCGCTCGCGCCTAGTGAGCGCTTCCCGGGAACGGCTACGCGGGAAATGCGTACACCTGTCCGTCGGGTAACACACTCCCACAGATACAACCTGCGCGGGGATAGTGCTCAGCGTTGTACCGTGGTTGAGCGCGGAAGGAGAGTCCAGAGAACACCGGGTATAAAAAACAAAACAGATTTATTATTAAAATGGTGTAGGGACACCAACGGAAAGGGGGAACAAACGAAACGCACCAACACCGGGAATAATCCACAAACAAAGACGTGCAAAGGATTTAGGGAATACGGAAACTAAATAGGAAAAAACACCCAATCACGTGCACAAACTAAACCAATCACCCAACAGAGACAATAAATACACAAATGAGGGACAGGTGCCCCAGGCACCTGTGACATAAAGGAAAACAATAATAACATTATATGTATATTATTATTATTGTTTGTTACTGCACTATTATAATTATTTAGAGAGAAAGAGAAAAGAAATCTGAATCTCAGGAAAAGTTGGGACAGAATTTAAAATTCATAGTAAAATACAATTTGTGTTGTCTCTATTTTCTTTGAGATTTATTGCATTACAGACAGTATGAACCAAAGATAAATCGTGTTTTCTCTGGTGAACTTAATTTCATTTGCTATTAAGCATCTTTTTCTTCATTTTAGGCCTGCAGCACATTCCAAAAAATAAGTTTTAACGGGGGCAATATAGAGCTAGTAATGCATTATAAAAACTTAATAATGTTAACAAAAAAAAATCGTAATAAAAAAATGTGACATTGACAACATCGTACTGTTGCACATATTAAGACGTGTTTGAAGGCGGAATGAGATAAAATAACACCTTTGATCTAAAACATCTTTAAAGTGTGCTCAATAGCAACAGCAACATTAAATGTTGAAAGCTTTACCATCCCAACTGTTTTTGGAACGTGTAAGTCTGAAGTGCAGATATGAATGCTTATTAACAAATAAAATAAAGTGGACCAGAAAAAAAACATCAACTATCTGATGTTCATACTGTCTAAAATAAAAAGTCAAATTAGCATTTTTAGATTTTTAAATTTTATTTATTTGTTATTTTATCTATAGTTGATATAAACATATATTCAGAATAAGAAGATAATCCAATCCTTCATTGGTCCCACAATGGGGAAATTCACATTCTTAGCAGCAGAAGTGACATCAATTGGGATAGTTAAAGACACATCTATAAATAATGGGTTATATCTCATGATATTGTTTGTTTATTTCAAATAATTGTGTAATTCGAATACATAAAAATTGTTTTACCTGGAGTCAGTAAAGAATTGCGTAATTTTTAAAAATAATAATAATGTTGTTTTCTAAACTTTTGCCATTATTTCTGAAAATCAGGTAACTTAATGTGTTTTATTTCTTTTTTATTTCTTTATGGTTTTGATAATTAAAATTCAAGCAGAAACTATTGTTTCACCTCAACCTGAACATATTCAACCTGAACACCAGCGCATTCCTGAAAAAAAAAAATCTTTCTGCCTACAGGAAAACATTTTGCGGCATGAACATGAGCACATCCACAAAGAAGATTAAATATATTGCGACATGCAGTGTGGAAGGAGTTTCTGTTCTTCTTCTAAGACACCAGGGTGTTCACACAGAAGAACAGCCACATTCCAGCTCACAGTTTGAAAAGAGTTACAGTCCACAGTTACAACCTGACCAACACCAGCGCATTTACACAAAAGAAAAAACACTAATGTGTACACAATGTGGAAAAAGTTTTACTCACAAATGTTTACTTAAACAGCATCAGCATGTTCACACAGGAGAAAAAACACATTCCTGCTCACAGTGTGGAAAAATATTTACTACTAAGTATTATCTTACCAGCGCATTCACACGGGGAAAAAAACATATCCCTGCTCACATTGTAAAAAGAGTTTTACCAAACCGAATATTCTTACAAAACATTTGCATATTCATACAGGAGTAAAACAATGTGTGGAAAATGTTTTAGTCAGAACGGTCATCTTAAACGACATCAGAGTATTCACACACACAGAAAAACCACATATGTGTTCTGTCAGGTTGGGAGGGTTGGGAGGGTTGAGCCCCTCCCCCCTGCCTCCCGTGTTCCGGGTTTCGGCCGTATCGGGCTTCCGTAGGTAGGACCCACCCCCTTGAGCAGGGATTGGGTCCTACCTGATCACGTGCGACCTACTGACGGCATTTATGGCATCTCTGCTTAGCCGCCAGTAGGTCAGCATTGAGTTCGTTTGAGCTCTCGCTCAATCGTCACGTCGGGTGTTTTCATGTGGGTATTTATATCTGTGTTGTTCAGTGCGTGTCACGTGCTCGCGTGTCCTCAGCGGCGTTCCCGCTGCACCTGTTTTTTTTGTTATTTGCTTCCGGCTACTTCAAGCGGCGTTCCCGCTGTTCAGCCATTAAAGCGTGTAGTGTAATGTGCTTAATTGCATTGTCACGTCGGGTGGTTTGTGTGGTGTTTGTGTTTCAGTTCATTCGGCATCCTGCGGCTTCTCCGCGTTTGCATGTACTCTGTTTGTTTTCGGAGAGTGTCACGTGTTTTCGTGTCCGCAGCGGCGTTCCCGCTGCACCGATGTATTGAGGTATATTGCTCTCAGCTCCTTCTAGCGGCGTTCCCGCTTTATGCCATTAAAGGGCTTTTTTGTTTGTTTACCTGCTCGCCTGGCTCTGTGATTCTACACCGCACCGCGCTGCACCGCCATTATTCGGGCAGCGCGCCCCGATCGCTAACATGTTCACAGTGTGGAAAGAGTTTTACACTGCAGCATTGTCTTAAAGATCACCAACGCATTCACACAGGAGAAAAAACATATTGCTGCTCACAGTGTGGAAAGAGTTTTATTAAACAGAATCATCTTAACATACACCAGCTCATTCACATAGGTGAAAAACCCTATTCCTGCTCACAGTGTGAAAATTCGGGCAGCGCGCCCCGATCGCTAACATAATGCTGACCTCCGACAACTGTAGCAGAGTCCAGGATTCCTCCTCCGGGTAAGCGAACACGTTTATTATATTTCTGCGCGCCTGCGTCCTCCGGCTTTCGTCCCGGGTTTGGTTTTTATTTATTAGCGCATCCGCTTTCTGCCGCGTTCCCCGGCTTTCGTCCCGGGTTTGGTTTTGTTTATTTATTCGCGCTAGCAGCGTTAGCGTTCGTGCTGACCGCGTTTAGCCGCACTTTTTCAGCAGCAGTATCTGGCTTATTTAAATCGGTGTTATCAACGCCACTAGCCAAGATTTTTGTTGCTGCATTCGGCTATTTAATTCGGCATTAGCCACGCCATTAGCCGAGTCCCCGGCTGCAGCAGTTAGGCTATTTAACCCAGTTAGGCTATTTAATTTATTTAATTGGAGCATTTCTCCACGGAGGACCCGCTTGGCGAGTTCTTCAGGGTCTCGCGGACTCTGTCTTCGGCCCCTCCGTTGGACCCTTTTTCCACGGAGGACCCGTTCTTCGAGCGCCCTCTCGCCAACCGGTCCGCGCGGCGCGCCCCTCCGTGCGAGCCTCGCTACTCCATGGAGTCCCCGTTCAGCGTGTTCTCTCACACTGCTCGGGTTTGGCCTCGCGCAGTGATTCGTCGCGTGCCTCGGGCTGCGTCGTCCCGTTCCGCGCGCCGCGCTGGGCCGCCACGCGCCGTGCCGCCTAGCGCCGCATCTTGCGCCGTGCTGCCTAGCGCCGCACCCTGCACCGTGCCGCGTAGCGCAGCACCCCGCACCGTTTCACCTTGCGCTGCGCCGCTCCGTGTTACGCCGTCTCGCGCTGCACCTCGCGCCGTGTTCGCGTTCCTCCGTGCGAGTCTCCTATCTCCACGGAGGACGCGTTCAGCAAGTTCCCCCTCTCTGCTCGGGATCCGCCTCGCGCCGCACCCCGCGCCGTGCCGCCTCTCGCCGCACCCCGCGCCGTGCCGCCTCTCGCCGCACCCCGCGCCGTGCCGCCTCTCGCCGCACCCCGCGCCGTGCCGCCTCTCGCCGCACCCCGCGCCGCCTCTCGCCGCACCCCGCGCCGTGCCGCCTCACGCCGCACCCCGCGCCGTGCCGCCTCTCGCCGCACCCCGCGCCGTGCCGACTCTCGCCGCATCCCGCGCCGTGCCGCCTCTCGCCGCATCCCGTGCCGTGCCGCCCCGCACTGCACTTTGTGTGGCGGCGTCCCACGAGGTGTTGGATGAGGCTTATCCTCAGCGCGGGTTTCCTCGCGGTGTTCCCCGCGGTTTCCCTCGCGTAGCCCCTCGCAGCCCTCCGCGTGTCGCTTCCTGCGATTCCGCTCGCGATTCCCCTCGTGTGGACTCTCGTGCTGTTTCTCGCTGCGCACCGGGTGACACACTGCAGGCGTCCCTACGCGCTATTTCCCGCGTTGCTCCGGGCGTCGTTCCTCTCGTTCCCGTGATTCCGCTCGCGATTCTCCTCGCGCGGATCCTCGCGAGGCTCAGGGTGACACTCCGCTTCCGCCCCCACGCATGTTTTCTCGCGTGGCTCCTAGTGGAGCACCTCGTATTTCGCCTCGCAATGCGCTCCGGCACCTCACCTTGTGATGCCACACATAGTACTCCACGGGGTTCTCCGCAGAACTTGCTGTCCGGGGTCAATTTGGTAGGCGGTCGGGATTCAGACTCCCTCTCGATCAACCAGGACCTTATAATGCATAGTGTTGACAAAGTACTGGCTCTCTCTTTGTGTGTCCAGGTGGCGGAAAGGAGGGAGGCTGGGAGTCGTGGCATGGCGCTCAGCGCATTCCTCAGAGGGCAGTACAGTGGTCTGGTGAGGAAGCAGTGGAGTCCTGTGGTCCCTGCACAGGATAGATTGACCCCTGCTTCGGTCAATAAATCTGCCGCACTGGACTATGTGCCCCTTAACATGAACGACCCGTTCTCCATTCAGGACACTTTCCCCCCTGCTTCAGACAAAGCATCCGCCGTACCAAGGACTTTGGGGGCGGACGAATTCGCGTGGGACCCTGGCCCGGCTGCCATGTTCATGGACCATGTCGGATTCACCGCTGCATCCACTCGGGTCACAAGTGCGTCCACTCGGGTCACAAGTGCGTTCACTCGGGTTTTTTCTGCGCTCACTCGGGTTCCTTGTGCGTTCACTCGGGTCACCTATGCGTCCACTTGGGTCGGTTCTGTGTCCTCCCGTTCCTCTTCTGCGGTCGCGTGTACCTCGGTTCCTCCTGTCTCTCCGGTTCCTCGGGTTCTCAAGGGGTTAGGGCATTACCGCACCCCTAGTGCTCTCAGAGGGTCACGGTGCTCCCGTACCCTCAACGACTTTGGCTCCTCTCGTGCCCACCGGGTGCCAGGTCCTCCGTACACACACCAGGGTCACGGCGCCCCCGCAGACTTATGGGGTCCCGTCACTCTCGTGTCCTCAGGATGGCTTGGCACCACACACACAAGAGGCCACATCCCGCTTCCACTTGGGGTCACCGGGCTTCCACACCCTGCGGGCCTCACAACGGCCCCGTATCCTCAAGGGATCTTGTGCCCCGTCAGTCCACGAGGGCACGCCGGCCTCACCCTCACACGGGGTCACGGTGCCGCCGCACCCTTCACCACGGCGCCTCCGCACTCTCTAGGGGTCTCCTCATTACCTGCGAGCCCCCTTGTTTTCCCTTTCACAGCCCCGGGTGCCTTTGTCCCCCGGTTGTTTTTTGGGGGGCCCCGATCGCTAACATGTTCACAGTGTGGAAAGAGTTTTACACTGCAGCATTGTCTTAAAGATCACCAACGCATTCACACAGGAGAAAAAAACATATTGCTGCTCACAGTGTGGAAAGAGTTTTATTAAACAGAATCATCTTAACATACGGGCGGCACGGTGGCTTAGTGGTTAGCACGTTCGCCTCTCAGCGCTAGGGATTCCCGGTTCGAATCCCCATCTGGGTGGAGTTTCCATGTTCTCCCCGTGTCCGCGTGGGTTTCCTCCGGGTTCTCCGGTTTCCTCCCACAGTCCAAAAACATGGATCAAGTTAATTGAATTCTCAAAATTGCCCCATATAGAGTGTGTGTGTGTGAGTGAGTGTGTTCCCAGCGATGGATTGGCGCCCTGTCCTGGGTCTATCTGCCCAGCGCCCGAGACGTTCTCCCCTGGATGGGCATGGGGAACCACACCGCGACCCTAATAGAGGATAAAGCGGGAGATAATGAATGAATGAATGAATCTTAACATACACCAGCTCATTCACATAGGTGAAAAACCCTATTCCTGCTCACAGTGTGAAAAGAGTTTTAATAAACAGAGTAGTCTTACACAACATGTGTACATTCATACAGGAGTGAAACCATATATGTGCTCACAGTGTGGCCACCATAACAATGTCCACAATACATCTAGAAATGCAGATGCTCTAAGCAACTCTGAGAATTTTGTTACAGATAACTGGTCAACATTACCAACTGAAAAGAGAATCACTGTATGAAATATGTGGTAGAAAAGTTTAAAACATAAGTTAAATGTTTTTTTTAGTGTTAAACATGTTTTAATTTTATCTTTCTTATAAAAAAAATAACATTCATTCTTATGTTTTAAAAAAAACAATAAAAATGTGTTGTTTTTATTTGTAACAGCTATTTTTTTTTTTATATTCGATGATCTAAATGCACAGCCTGATCACTGAAATTGATTCATCAAACTTTGGATTAAACTGTGTCTCTGTGAGTCCTTCCACATTTGTAGTGTTACAAACAATATTCCATACAAAATGTGGGAGCTTTTTCCCTCACACCCACCTCCAAACCAAAACGATGTAGAGTGAATAATAAATGAATCATTATCTTCAGATAATTATCTGTCTCAGTCTAATCAGGATACAGGTCAGTGTGTGTGCCAATCTATCGCTGGGCACACACACACTCTATATGGGACTTCCCACGCGGAAGTCCTAGTGCAGAGAGGAGAACGTGCTAACCACTAAGCCACCATGCTACCCTGCTTTTTTGTCAATTCCGATTAATTATAAAACATGTAACAAGGTTTACAATATCATGTACATTGTGAGATGTTCTTCCCTGGATGGGCCTGGAGAAACCCACCCATGACCTTGATGTAGGATTCAGCGGAAGATAATGAAATAACATATTTAAACTTCATCTTTGTTCATTACCTTTGTAATTTCATTGGTTTTAAAAATGTATTTTGTTTAGCTTTTTGTTTCCTTTTTTTAGTTAGTGTCTGTTTAATTCATTTATTATCAAAATAAATTGTTTGTTTGGACTTTTCATTTTATGTGTTTTTATTTCTATTTATATATTGAACTTATCTTGAACTCATTACATCAAGCGGGGATTACAAAAGTGTGTCTGCTTGTGTGATGTCAGGAATTTTAAATTCCTTATACATTATGAGAATTCCAATATGGCCGGAAGCCAAACAAAGGACCTTGGATTTCCCGCCACTAGGAGTTACTGGACTGGGATTGGCTGATTTAAAACCTGGGGCGGTAGTTTGTGATTGGCTTAAAGCAGTTAAGGGGCGGGATGTAGACGTAACGCATATACCCCGAGGTAAACACAAGGGGGGCACTTTCACTCAGACGCGGAGGGAGAGCATCAGAAAGCTGAGGAGGAAGACCGCTGGCCAGCGTGAGTTACTGGAGGTGTCCATGAAGTATTCTCTTTGTCCTCAAAAAATGAGTTGAGGCGACCATTTTGCATCAGCTCGTTCTTTCTGCCTTTTTCAAAATCAAAAGATCCTAACAGTGACTTTTGCTGTTTGGTTCATTATCGCCACCAACTGACCTGGAGTATAAAGACTCATTCTCAGAGCTTACTTTTAATAACAGTGTTAATATTTCACTTTCTTGTTTATTAATAAAACAGAAACGTTACAGAGATAGTTATAGAGCAGATTTAGTTTCACTCACGCTAAGGTTTACCAACGAACTTAATAATAACGCTTTGCCTCCAAACAAAAGGGTGCGCTATTGCACTAGAAACGAAGAAGATAAAGTTAAAACAGTCCTCGTGTTCTGCGAGTGATTTAATAAATCAATGATTTGCACATCATCATCAGCATCAGATAAGATCTTTACAGAAGGTGAGGTTGAGACTGAACTGAACTTACTGAAGGTTAATTATATGTGTGATAATCAGCAAGTTAATCAAACTAAAAAGTGGATCTTATTCTTTATGATGTTGTTTTTATAGTATTAATAACTTTAACTGTTAATGTGAATGCACTGTAATCTGAAACAATCAAATATAAAGTCACATGTTAAGGATTTCCTCATAATTGTGGAGCTCTGCAGACGGATTAGTGTTTGATTAGATTTGTAACTGATGTTTGTGTAATGTTGTGGATTCGCTGCTGCAACAAGTAAATAAATCAAACTGCAGTGCACTGTATTAACAAAAATACTCATTACTTCATTTTATCCTGAACAAGGTGATGAAGAGTGATGAAGACGACTCCAGATCTCATTCAGCAAAAGGAGGAGAAACACCCTGAACAAGTCATCAGTCTGGGTGAGATTACTTGCCACAATGGTGCACCAAACTATCAAAGGATTACAAAACTATTGACCCTGTATTTCTTTTGATAGTTTAAAATAAATTTAAAACAATTATTAAATTTAAAAAGCCTAAACTGATCAAATGAAATAAAACAATATTAGTGTTACATTTAGTAAAATATTGTTTATTTGTTACTATACTATATACAGAGAGTGAGAAATTAGAAAAAGAATGGATATAAAAATATTAGAATTTTAATTTTTTTTTTATTTGAGCCTTATTTGGTTTTCAGACAGTATGAACTAAAGATATTTGTTCTGTCTGGTCATTTCTTCATTTAATCATGCAGCACATTCCAAAAGTAAGTTTTGACAGGGCAATTTTAAGCTATTAATACATTTAAAAAATTAAATAAAGTCGACAGAGGTGGCTTAGTGGTTAGCACGTTCACCTCTCAGCGCTAGGGATTCCTGGTTCGAATCCCCATCTGGGTGCAGTTTCCATGTTCTCACCGTGTCCGTGTGGGTTTCCTCCTGGTTCTCCGGTTTCCTCCCACAGTCCAAAAACATGGATCAAGTCAATTGAGTTCTCCAAATTACCCCATGTAGAGTGTGTATGTGTGCGTGTCTGAGTGAGTGTGTGCCCAGCGATAGATTGGCGCCCTGTCCTGGGTGTATCTGCCCAGTGCCCAAAACGTTCTCCCCTGGATGGGCATGGGAACCCCCCCGCAACCCTAATATAGGATAAACCGGAAGATAATGGATGGATGAATCAAGTCGACAGCTGGTTGTAATCATGATCTGGTACAAAAGCAGGAAAGGAAGGTGAAATTCTAAATGCAGGAAAAAATCATTGAATGTACCATAAATAAAGATCAGAAGGAACTAGCATATTTCATCAAGAACCTTTATTCAGTAATGGTTGATATAACCACGTGGGACATGATTCACTTTGATAAACATTTGTCAAACACAGTACAGATTTATGTTCCCAAATACCACACAAAAATGTACTTAACAAAAAAGAATCCTTATGTTGACCATGTCCAGAAGCATATTGCTGGACTCTGAGGCATTTGGAATGGACCATCATATGGTGGAAACAATTATGTTTTCTATAAAACACAAACACACATCATCTAGAACAGTGGTTTTTGATCACAGTCCCAGATAGACCCAAAAGATAGCTGGATAAAAAGCACAGAGGGGTTTCTCAACCCTGTGATTTACTGATCTAGAAAGATGACTAGAATTTGAGTTGGACTATAATTATTGTATTTGCAGATAAAATTATGATTCCTGTTTATTTGTCTTGCTTTAAAGGCCCATGTGAAGAAAATTGATTTTAAAAAAGACAAGAAAAAGGATGCAAGGTGGCCTTCTATGAAGATGTTCTAAAGGATACATTTTCTCTGGAGATTTTCAATGTGGCAGTACTGGAGGAGACTGTTGTCCTACACAACCTTAGAGATGTGCAATGCAGCTTTGCAATGCTTATGAACAATCCTATCTGTGTGAATCTGTAGTATCCACATGCTATAAACTCTTCCTTGTGATGGATATTAAACCAGACCAAGCCTTTCTGAATTCATGGATTAAAAAAACAGACTTCCGAGGTACAGACAGTACAAACATAATCTCTGGCTGCCTGGTAGTCACTAGTTATTTATTAGTTATTTAAAAGCAATCAGGGACAAAATTTTTTACCTCAACTTGAACACATTCAAAAGGAAAAAACCATTTGTGAATAGAAAACAAATCCCTGTAAAGAAATAATGGCAAAATAAGCGTATTCATAAAAGGGAAAAAAGTAATCTTTCTGTATACAGGAATACATTTTACAGAGTGACCATGAGCACATCCACAAGGAAGAAGAAAAGTATTCCAGCATACAGTGTGGAAACAGTTTTCTTAAACAGTCTTCCACTAAGACACCAGGATGTTCAAACAGAAGAAAAACCATTAATGTGCTCACAATGCGGAAAATTTTTTACTCAAAAGCGTTATTTAAAACGGCATCAGCGCATTCACACAGGAGAAAAACCATATTCCTGCTCACAGTGTGGAAAAAGATTTATTGAAAAGAGTAACCTTAAAGAACACCAACGTATTCACACTGGAGAAAAACCCTATTCCTGCTTACAATGTGGAAAAGATTTCACTCAACTGAGTAATCTTAAAGTACACCAGCATGTTCATACAGGAGAAAAACCATATTCCTGCTCACAATGTGGAAAGTGTTTTACTAATCAGAGTAATCTTATGAAACATCTGCGCATTCATACAGGAGAAAAACCATGTTCCTGCTCACAATGTGGAAAAAGTTTTACTCAACAGAGTAATCTTAAAGTACACCAGCGAATTCACACAGGAGAAAAACCATATTCCTGCCCACATTGTGGAATAAGTTTTTCTGAACAGTGCCATCTTAAAGTACACCAGCGAATTCACACGGGAGAAAAACCATATTTCTGTTCACAATGTGGAAAGAGTTTTACTCAAAGAGGTAGTCTTACACAACATCTGCACATTCATACAGGAGTGAAACCATATATGTGCTTACAGTGTGGAAAGAGTTTTACTCGGCCAAGTAAGCTTCAACAGCATCAGCGTATTCACACAGAAAAAGAAACTTATTCCAGCTTATAGTAGCCAGGTTTTTATTCAAATGTTTTGCAAACATTGTGTGTAAGTTTTGCTCAGAAGGAAAAAATCATACAATTATGAAAACAAGCATAAGATGACAGAGGCCACCATAACAATGTCCACAGTACATCTAGAAATGCAGATGTTCTAAGCAACTCTGGGCATTTTGTTACAGATAACTCGTCAACATTACCAACTGAAAAAATAATCGCTGTGTGAAATATAAGGTAAAAAAAAAATAGCATATCAGTTCACCACATTATAAAAAAAAATTGATGCTTAAGAAACAGAGAAAGAAAAAAACAAAGAATCTTTCTTTCAGGACAATAGTGGGGGGGGAGATAAGATCCTATTTACAAAATTATCTAAAAACAGCATTTTTACTGATTTACAGACATTTATTTCAATTTATTAACCTTCATAATCAGGTGGCACGGTGGCTTAGCACGCTTACCTCTCTAGGTGCTAGAGGTTCCTGGTTTGAATCCCAATCTGGGTGGAGTTTCCATGTTCTCCCTGAGTCCGTGTGGGTTTCCTCCGGGTTCTCCAGTTTCCTCCCACAGTCCAAAAACATGGTTAAAGGTCAATTGAATTCTCCAAATTACCCCAAATAGAATGTGCTTGTGTATGTGTGTGTGAGTGAATATGTGCCCAGCGATAGATTGGCGCACTGTCCGGGGTGAATCTGCCCACCCCCTGAAACGTTCTCCCCTGGATGGGCATTGGGAATCCCCACAACCCGAGTAGAGGATAAAGCAGAAGATAATGAATGGAACCTTCATAATCCTTTATTCTCTAACCTTTGGAAGAATTATATATAAAAATATTTTGTTCAAACCGACTGCTGTTTTCCCAGAAGTACAAAAATACTAAAAGGGCAATAAACTAAACAAGCAATTAATATGTATATTGAGATTTATGCTTTTCTCTAAGTTTTTTCTTTGTTCTGTTGTTTAATAAATACAGAAATCCTGCAGCTTCTTTTTATTCACTAAGAAAACAAGTTTTTATAGTGGATTTGATTTAAAGATGAACTTAATAGTTCTGTAATAGAGGATATGAACATGTGGGGATCATGAGAGTTCAGGTTTTCATGGGAGGTCTGGTTTTACTCCTTTTATATAGGTTTGAATGATTAATAGATCAATGAGCTTGAGTTTAGATAAAGTTAAATTGAAACCATTTAGTTTTAGTCTTGAATACATTTTATTTCCCTCTTTATTATATAATACATTGTCAGTTATATTTTAATGGAACCAATAAAATGTGTTTTGTTTCTATTTGTAAACAATCATGTATTTTGTACTGTATGATCTAAAGTCGCGGCACGGTGGCTTAGTGGTTAGCACGTTCGCCTCTCAGCGCTAGGGGTTCCCGGTTCGAATCCCTATCTGGGTGGAGTTTCCATGTTCTCCCCGTGTCTGCGTGGGTTTCCTCCGGGTCCTCCGGTTTCCTCCCACAGTCCAAAAACATGGATCAAGTCAATTGAATTCTCAAAATTGCCCCATATAGAGTGTGACTGTGTGAGTGAGTGTGTGCCCAGCGATGGATTGGCGCCCTGTCCTGGGACTATCTGCCCAGCGCCCGAGACGTTCTCCCCTGGATGGGCATGGGAAACCCCACCGCGACCCTAATAGAGGATAAAGCGGGAGATAATGAATGAATGAATGAATGATCTAAAGTCTTAACTTGATCATTGAAACTGATTCTCTTCAGTTGTGATCAATACATTAATAACAATAACATTACGGTTGTCAGACTTTGAAATCCAATTGTGTTATCATTATCACGTTCAATTCCAATGCTTCCCACAAGCAATGGGGAGAACATGCAAACTCCATTAAGACTTGTTACTACTACCTAGGTTAGGTCACGATCAGGACTAGACAGCGTTATGACATTACAATCCAAGAAAGATAACCTTTATTTGATGACAATATCATAACATACTTTGTTAAATACATATATTATATGTGTATATATATATAAATGTATAAATATATAAATTTTATAAAATATATAAATAATAGCAGACAAAAGTATTACATCCTGACAAGGATGGGATTCGAACCCACATGTGCAGAGCACAATGGATTAGCAGTCCATCGCCTTAACCACTCGGCCACCTCGTCCTGACTGTGGGTGAGTAACTTTAATGACCTGTTCTAGTTTCTATTATTTTAACTTTGCATATACTGTAGAGTGTTTCTTACCCATCTAATACCAATCATATGATTATAAAATGTATTTGTTATGCATATACTGTAGATATTTTTTTAGTCCATTTGTAAATGCCCTTGTTGATCTCAAAGCTAATTGCCTGTCTATGTCCAAGATGTCATTTTCAAAATTGTAAGAAGTTTACTTTCTCCTAATTCTCTTTCTCCTAATTCTCTAATGGGGGGGGGGGTCTCCATGCCCATACATGAGAATGTTTCGTGGTTGCTTATAATAGAGTATGACTGTCCTCCTTCTTGCTTCTTGTGGGTCTTCATGTGGGTGTTGAGGATGATTCTGGACCTGATTATTCTTGTGTAGTTTGAAATAGGGAATATAGGCTGGTGGATTTAGGTTTAACTATTTGGACATAGCTCTCTTCTTTTTGAACATGTGCTTGTCATGTGCAGCCTGGCAGAGGTCATTGTTGTACAGTACAAAACCCTTTCACCAGGTCATCCTGTCTTTTGCCATGTCTCCTTAGGCTTTAAGTTCTATGTGGCACTTTTTAAAGTTTGTTTTGATAATGTCCTTAAATCTCTTCTTTTGGCATCCAGGAACCTGTTTCCCTTCAGCTAGCTGGGAGTGACTTGATTTAAAAGTCGAGAATCAGTCATGCCAATTAGTTGGTTTTGGGTGATTGTGGCGTTTATGGTGGATATATCTGTCCTCCTCCAAGATCTAATAGTTCAAGTGAGATCAAATTGTATGTAGTTTATATATGAACTTGCTTTGGTTCATACAACCAAGAACTGATTTTTATTATGAAAACTAATAAAATGTGAGTAAGATTAATAATTCTGAAGAACATGTGTATCAGAAATGGGATGGTGTGTGTTGTTGCTGTGAATCTGAGCTCATGTTACAAGGACTCTCATGACTACAACTTTAAACCCTTCAACATTAAGTGAGCAGCCGAGCAAGACCAACTCCAACGTTCCACTGAAATGAAGAAATCAGAATGAATGAAGGCTTCCATATGATTTCAGTATAGGGAGTGTGGGTGTTCCCCCATGCCCATCCAGGGGAGAATGTTTCTGGCGCTGGGCAGACACACCTAGGACAGGCCGCCAATGCATCGCTGGGTACACACACACACACACACACACACACAATTTATCCAAGGGCGGCTTAGTGGTTAGCATGTTCGCCTCTCAGCGCTAGGGATTCCTGGTTCCAATTCTCATCTAGGTGGAGTTTCCATGTTCTCCCCGTGTCCGCGTGGGTTTCCTCCAGGCTCTCCGGTTTCCTCCCACAGTCCAAAAACATGGATCAAGTCAATTGAATTCTCAAAATTGCCCCATATAGAGTGTGTCTGTGTGTGCCCAGCGATGGATTGGCGCCCTGTCCTGGGTCTATCTGCCCAGCGCCCGAGATGTTCTCCCCTAGATGGGCATTGGGAACCGCAACGCGACCCTACTAGAGGATAAAGCGGGAGATAATGAATGAATGAATGAATCATTTATCCAACTGTGGGAGGAAACTGGAGAACCCAGAGGAAACCCACGTGAACACGGAGAACATGGAAACTCCACCTAGATCGGGAATTGAACCTGGAATCCCAGTCGTTAGTGGAGAACATGCTAATGCATTTGCATTTGTAAGATAAAGGCATTTCCTAAATGAGTAACTGTAAATGGAATCACTAAGCCAACATGCCACCTATTTCTGTGAAACATTCTATTAAATTATTCTTATAAGAGACAAAACAAAACTTTTTATTCTCTGTAGAAACTGATGAAATTGTGTGATTATTGAAGGTTAGCTTTATGAAGAGCAAATAAATCCATTTCACTTAAATGTTTAACCCTAAACCTGATAAAACACTCCCAGATTCATATAATAATTGTGCTGTGATACATTCCGAAGTTTGTAGGTATAGATGAGGTAAAACAGCGAGTTGTGATAAAGGTTTGTCTGAAGCCATGGCAGTGAGGGTGTCTCAAAGTTTACCCTTGATTTTATATCCTCCACCTTAATTGTGTGACTTTATATGGAGTGTGACTCCACAGTGAAGTGTAAGTGAGGAGCGAACAATGTGGTTTCTGTGATTAACCTCTGGATCTAATAACAACCCTGACCCAACCACTCCATTAATAATGGTAACAGTTCCACCTCATGTCTGGAACATGAGAAAGATCAGCCTCAGAAGTGAAAGCTACATGAAGAACCTTCTTCACTCATCTGGACTTTTAACTGCTAAAGGAACAAAGAGGTAAGTTTGCTTAAGTAACTCAGAGAGGGAAAACCTTTCTGCTTTTTATAATTGGAACATGTTTTTTTTATTTTAGAACAACATTATCAGCGTCTATCAGTTCTAGTGGTTCCTGCAAATCAAAGTTTCATTTAAAACTCCTCACAGGTTTAAATCACCTTTTCAGATTTCAGAAAGACATTGCTTTTAGGTGTGTAAACTCTACTAACAAATTCAGAAAACATGCATCATGGTGGATCACTGAGAAGATTCAGACATTTCTCTGTATTATTATTTTAAATATACAGTTAATTAAAACAAATATGATAATTATTAATGAAAGTTAAAATCTATTAACTATGAACTTTTATGTATTTTATTTTATTTTATTTATTTTATTTAATGAAACTAAATAGACAACTACATTTTAAATTCCAGGGATATAAAAATCTGTAAAACGAAACATTCTGCTCCTTGTGTAGCATTTTTATTTAATCATTTCTTTTATAAATGCAATATAAATACAAAAAATGTGACTTTATTATTTATATGTTATATATTGTTACAATGATTATTAGAACAAAGAAAAAAAATCCGTTATTTGCTGAATCTGGAAAAACAGCGCCCCCTGGTGTCTCTGAATAGACGATAATAGAACGGAACACCTGCGAAACGCAGGTTGGGCGGTAACTGCCTCAGACAGTCAGGTATGTAGTGTTGCAACCTGCTTCTGTTGCATTCATATTTAGTAGTAAATTAACATTTGGATGTTGAGAGTTATTAATGTGACGGTTAGCTGTATGTAGTTCTTACATTAGATCTGATACAGTGGAAGATTAAAGTGCCGGATGCAGGAGAGAAGAAGTGCAGCTCCATTTGAATTCAGCAGTATTTATCTAGATTTGTTTTCAGGATGCTGCTTTGGTATTTACAGGAGAAACCATCTTCAAAATGAGTCTCTGTACAGAAGAAGACAGAAGTGAACCGGAGAGGTGAGTGAAAATAATGACGTAATAAAACTTTTATACAAACTAACATTAATCAGAGTCCTGAATCAAAGGCTT
Organism: Corydoras sp. C115; assembly: GCA_019802505.1. NCBI lineage: Eukaryota > Metazoa > Chordata > Actinopteri > Siluriformes > Callichthyidae > Corydoras > Corydoras sp. C115. The sequence goes on along the minus strand of JAFMOC010000857.1, from coordinate 18,806 downwards.
TAACCTCAATTAGACCGAGTTCAGCAGCAGATACAGTCATGTTTAAATCTTTATTTATTATTTTCATTTCATTTATTTAAAGAATCTAAATTTAGAAGTCAGTTTTAATTAAACTACATGACTGAATCTTTTTGTGTGGAGTCTGTAATTCCTCCTCGGTCCTGTGGGGGTTTACTCCACATCATCTCAACATAATCAGTTCAGGCTCTTTATCTGAATCTCAGACTGAGCTGAGTTTGTTTTTTGTTTTAGTCTGATTAAACATCAGAGATCTGATTCACCTGAACCCAGCTGTGTGTCAATGAAGAGTGAGGAGTCCATGGATTCTCCAATGAAGTTCAGAGAATCAGATGTTCCTGGTGGATCCAAGTAAGAATGTTGTTCTGAATGTAACATCGAGAAATAATTGGAAAATAACGTTCTGACAAAGGAACTAAGGACTAAAGAGTAGTAATTTATTTACATTATAAATTAAACAGGAAACTGGTCATCTGACTGTAACACAGAAAAAACACCACACTGATTAGATCCCATATACAGATTAATTAACTAAACAGTTCCATATCATCACAACAATAAACAGTTAAAGTAAAACATCATCCCGAGAGCAATGGTGAAAAGGAACTCATTTACTAAACCTAAGTACAATGTTCAGGCCCTTGTACTTTGAGGATTTTCACTTGATGTTACTTTATATTTCACTCTGTGAGTGATTGGTGAGTTATGGTTCTTAAAGACAGACACAGAGTTTGTTTTGTGTTTTAGTCTGATTCAGGATCAAAGATCAGATCCACCTGAACCCAGCTGTGTGTCTATGGAGAGTGATGTGTCCATGGATACTCCAATGAAGTTCAGAGAATCAGATGTTCCTGGTGAATCTAAGTACGTATTTTGTTCTGAATGTAATAAAAAGAAATGATGTGGAACATGGAGCCTAGTTTTGACATAGGATCTAATAAGTAAATAATTTATTTATTTGTTTGATGTGCACTGTTACAAACCAGCCCCGAATGTCGCTAGGGGTTGTGGGGCTGGTGACATATTGACGTGTGATTGTGGGTGATTTGTTGGAAGGATTACACACAGGACAGACTTAGTGTAAACTTGGTGAGTTGTATTTACAGTGGGTTAAACATGGAGTGCACAAATAATACAGAAACAAAGAAACTTACAGTTTCGTGAGCCCCAAAAATACCCATACACATGGAAGGTGAACGGTGGATGGTGCCAAAGGAAAGAAAAGAACAAAAAGTACTAATCTGCCTAGTCAGGTCTCAACCTAGCCAAAAATACACTTGGTGGCACCCGCCCCTAACCTAATGAACTAAACAGAGGCCTTACTACGTGCTTGCACATGTAGAGGCGCGCCCAAACTTCCATGTCCACCTTCCAGGTACAACGGAGCAGTACCAAAACCACACAACAGGAACTAAGGTGATAAGACACAAAATGGGGCAAACAATCACAAACAAACAGCAGCTTTTCATAGACATAGTCATCCCAAAAATCTCCCGCTCTGCTGCCTGGAGTGGTCCTTTTGTTCATGATGCTCCACCCCTTTCCAACCAGCAGGGCTTCCTTATTGGTTCCCAGTCAGCACCTATGGAGACACAGGAGAAAACCAACACAGAACACACCAGAAAACAAAAGTGCTGCACTGGCACGTAACATGCACAAACTATAAAACAGAGGGGAAAATACACCCAGGACAGGGTGCCAGTCTATCGCTGGGCAAACACTCACTCACACAGACACACACACAAACTTGAATTGACCTTGATCCAGGTTTTTGGACTGTGGGAGGAAACCGGAGAACCTGAAGGAAACCCACGTGGACACAGGGAGAACATGGAAACGCCAACCTAATTAGCATTCGAACCAGGAATCGCTAGCGCTGAGAGGAGAACATGCCAACCACTAGGCCACCGCGGCGCCCACGATTAATTTACTTAAGAATAAATTAAAATTCATTATTTAATCAAATGAGACTTTCATTAATTTTACTGTAGTATAGCTAATGTTACTTAATTATCACAAGATTAGAGGTTCACAACAGACAGAGATAGCGGCCAGAAGTTACCTGAACATCCATCCATCCATTATTTTCCTCTTTATCCTGTATTAGGGTCGCGGGGGGGTTCCCTATGCCCATCCAGGGGAGAATGTTTCAAGCGCTGGGCAGATACACCCAGGACAGGGCGCCAATCTATCGCTGGGCACGCACTCACTCACACAGACACGCACACATACACACTGTATATGGGGCAATTTGGAGAACTCAATTGACTTGATCCATGATTTTTGGACTGTGGGAGGAACCTGGAGAACCCGGTGGAAACCCACACAGACACGGGGAGAACATGGAAACTCCACCCAGATGGGGATTCGAACCAGGAATCCCTAGTGTTGAGAGACGAACATGCTAACCACTAAGCCACCGTGCCGCCGTTACCTGAACATGTGTTAATAAATTAAGCATAAAACTAGGGCTGCAACAATGAATCGATATAATCGATTATCCAAAGTATCGATAATGAATTTCCATTATCGATTCGTTGGGTTGCACTATTTCCGCGTTACTCGCGATGTCGTAACCGAATGCGTCACCTGCAATAACGCTGGAAACAAATAGCGGGTTGAACAGAACGAGGCGGAGTCTGCAAAACAAGTTGATAAATCGTACAAATGAGACTCAGCCAACGCTGATAACAAGCTTCCGTTTAAATCCAAACTGTGGGAGCTTCACCTGGTGATTCCACCTCACCGAGGAGCTAATTCTCAAGCTCTGCGAACATGAACTGAGCTGCACGGAGATGATACATGATAACGGAGTACGTCTGTTATACGAATACGGCCGGAGTTTTTTTAAAGTGAGGAAATGTCATGGTTTTTAAATGACCTTCATTGGATCATTAAATGTCCCGGCACTGGGACACTGCGCACTGAGTCTGAGCTGCGTGTCAGTCCGCAAGCAACTCGCAAGTTTAAAGCGCAAGTCTGTTTACAAGACGTGCCCCCCCCCCCCCCCCCCGCGCGCTTTCAAACTGGGTCGACTTTTCACACAAGACGTTTTTTTTTTTGTTCATTGGCTAATTTGTTAATTTATTTTTTTCAATAGCTGGTTGTTAATTAGTTCATTTGTTAATTTTTTTTCCCAATAGGCTACAGAACAGACAGTATTTGAAATTAAGCATACTATAATAGTATGTTTAAACACTTAAACATACTATATATAATACTATACTATAGAACAATTTTACTGAACCCCCCCCCCCCCACTTTTATAAATACTGTACATACAACTTGTACACAAAGGTGCTAATTAATGATCAAGCTTCACATTTTAATTATTTGATAAAATATGAGTGAAGACACTGCACACTATGGGAGTGAGGTTGAATTAGTTGCATTTAAAGGAGAATTAAGTAACATATTAGAGTGACTCAAATTTGTGTAATTTAGTATTTTTTTTCACACTATGCTACATATTGTGTCAGTGTGTGTGTGAGATTTGTGTTAAATTGCTCTTTGGGCTACTTGGATGCATTAAACTCATACTGTAAATAAAACCAGACATTTATTGACCTGCTTAATAATTGTACAGTGTAGTTGGTTTTCTTCATAACTACTGACATGTAATGTTCTCATTTGTAAGTCGCTTTGGATAAAAGCGTCTTTTAAATGATTAAATGTAAATGCAAAGACATGGACATTTTTTTTATATTTATCCGATTCATCGATTAATCTAAAAAATAATTGGCCAATTAATCGATTATCAAAATAATCGTTAGTTGCAGCCCTACATAAAACCTGAACTAAAGACCGTTTATACACGACATTTGGCGACGAGGAGACAATTTGCCTAGAACCCACAGCTGAAAGAGGACATCTAAGATTATATGTCCATGCTGTAAAAATACTACAGTGCTATGTTGGATAACTAACAGCAGCAAGGAGCCACATGATCTGCACCAGAACCTGGCTACGCTCAGCTGGTTCTGCCTGTCCCGCTAAAACTCGTGGCATCTGATTTATTTACGGAGTATAACCTGTGGAAATTGTCAGTGGAACTATTTATGCACAGGATTCAGTTAGGAGAGCCACTCTTTTGCATTTTAAGGAGCGCCTACGCAGAGGATTTTCGCAAATCTCCCAGGAGATAAAAGTGAATATGCACAAACTGGTGATGCCCTAGGTGCATATTTCACACCCACAGCAAAATGTAGTTTTAGAGAGACACATGTTTAGGCAGAAAGCTTAGTGCATCAGCTCAGATCATGTGACTTTGGCACACTGGAGAATGATATGCTGAGAGGTGAAATAGTGGAAAATGTGCCATGAAAAAAACTACGTCACAAATTATTACAGGGACTGACAATGGATGAAAATGGTCATTGATACAGTAAGTGGAAAAAAAATTATAGTATACTTATTATATATATATATATATATATATATATATATATATATATATATATATATATATATATATATATATATATATATATAAACTCCAAATCCAAATCCGAACTGGCCGAGGGAAATTCTGAGGGAGAACAATGGACGCGACAAAAAGAGACGACCCCGAGGGAAAAGAGCGGGCATCAGGAACAGGCTGAGGGTCAGGGCACACCGTGCCCCCTTACCTAGTATCCTGCTAGCCAACGTCCAGTCTCTGGAGAATAAACTGGACGACCTTCGGGCGAGAGTTAAGTTCCAGAGGGACATTAGAGACTGCAATCTTCTCTGCTTCACCGAGACATGGCTGAACCCAGCGGTACCGGACCACGCCATCTTGCCGTCCGGGAACTTCACAGTGCACCGTATGGACAGAACTGTGGACTCGGGGAAGTCTAAAGGTGGTGGAGTTTGTGTTTTTGTAAACAATCGCTGGTGCAACAACACCGGTGTTGTTACACTGACACGCTCCTGTACACCGAACCTGGAACTGCTCGCACTCAAGTTTCGTCCCTTCTATCTCCCTCGGGAATTTACTTCGGTCATCGTTACCACAGTCTACATTCCACCCCAGGCCAACACGGACACCACGCTGTGTGAGCTTCATGACGCGCTCACACAGTTCCAAACTCAAACACCGGGACGCTGCGCTCATCGTCGTTGGCGATTTCAACAGCGCTAACCTCAGACGCGCAGCACCGGAGTTTCATCAGCACATCAGCTGCCCAACCAGAGGCAATCGGACACTGGATCATTGTTACACCATGATTAGGAACAGTTACAGGGCTCAGGCTCATCCACCGTTTGGGAAGTCCGACCATGCCGCCATCTTTCTGATGCCAAAATATAAACAAAGACTGAAACAGGAAGTCGTGGCTCAGAGGGAGGTGCCGCGTTGGACCGACCAATCGGTGGACACCCTGCAAGACGCTCTGGATGACGCAGATTGGGACATGTTCCAAACCAGCTGCGCTGATGACGTCAGTCTGTTTGCGGACTCTGTAGTGAGCTTCGTTGGGAAGCTGGTTAATGACACGGTTCCTAGAATCACCGTCAGGACGTTTCCCAACCAGAAGCCATGGATGGATACATCTGTCCGTGATGCTTTAAAAGCTCGTACAGCTGCATATAACTCTAGACTTATCAGCAACAGTATGGAGGAATACAAAGCCGCGTCATACGGAGTACGCAGGGCGGTACGACAGGCAAAACAGCGCTATGCCGAGAAACTAGAGTCACAGTTCCAGCAGCGTGACTCTAGATCTTTATGGCAGGGACTGCGGACAGTGACGGACTATAAAAGCACACCCTCCGGTTTAACGAGTGCAGATGGGACGCTGGCGAGCGAGCTAAATAACTTTTATGCTCGCTTCGGCGCTCCATCCAACACGGCTCGCTGCGCAGCTGGCCGCGCATGCGCAGACCTTCGCGACGAACAGCCGCCACTCGTCATCTCGGAGAGTGACGTCAGGAAAGTGTTCAGAGGAGTGAATATCAGGAAAGCTGCAGGACCAGACGGGATATGCGGGCGTGTCCTGAAAACCTGCGCATCCCAACTTGCTCCGGTATTCACCAGGATTTTTAATCTCTCTCTGTCACTGGGCGTCGTACCATCGTGCTTTAAACAGTCTGTCATTGTCCCGGTTCCGAAGACATCTCAGCCATCCTGCCTGAATGATTACCGCCCTGTAGCCCTAACATCAGTTGTGATGAAGTGCTTTGAAAAACTGATCAGAGGCTTCATCACTTCTTCACTTCCGGACTCCTTAGACCCCCTACAGTTCGCCTACCGCCATAACCGCTCCACGGATGATGCCATCTCACACCTGCTTCACTCTGCCCTGTCTCACCTGGACACTGGGAGGAATAGTTATGTCAGAATGCTGTTCGTGGACTATAGTTCAGCATTCAACACTATTATCCCTTCCACTCTCAACACCAAGCTGGAGAATCTGGGACTTCACCCATCCCTGTGTCACTGGATCTCCAGTTTTCTGACGGACAGACGGCAGGCAGTACGGGTTGGCAAGCATCTTTCCACCCCCCTCACTCTCAGCATTGGGGCTCCTCAGGGGTGTGTTTTGAGTCCTTTGCTGTACTCATTATACACCTATGACTGCGTGGCCACCTCCAGCTCCACAACTATCATCAAGTTTGCTGACGACACCGTTGTTGTAGGCCTGATCTCCAACAACGATGAGCGGGCCTACATGGAGGAGATTATTCACCTGGAGACCTGGTGCCAGGATAATAATCTCCAACTGAACGTCAGCAAAACTAAGGAGCTGATAGTGGACTACAGCAGGAAACAGACGAGGAGCTTCCACCCTGTGAGGATCAACGGCGCTGCAGTAGAAAGAGTAGACAGCTTCAAGTACCTTGGAGTTCACATCGCGCAGGACCTATCTTGGTCCTGCCACATTAACAAACTGGCAAAGAAGGCTCGTCAGCGTCTCTACCACCTTCGACGTTTACGAGACTTCAGGCTGCCCTCCAAGGTCCTGCAGAACTTCTACTCCTGCACCGTCGAAAGCATCCTCACAGGGAACATCATAACCTGGTTCGGGAACAGCACCCATCTGGACAGACGGTCACTACAAAGGGTGGTACGTTCGGCCGAACGCACCATCCGAGTAGCACTTCCAGACCTCCAGACCATCTACAGGAAGCGGTGCTGGTCCAAAGCCAAAAAGATTGTGGAAGACTTCAGTCATCCTGACTACAAACTCTTCACTCTGTTGCCATCAGGACGGCGTTTTCGTCTCCTGAAGGCAAACACAGAGAGGATGAGGAGGAGCTTCTTCCCAACGGCGATTCGGACCCTGAACCAGGACTAAACGGACATAATCCCACCCACAACACTTTCATGTCTAAAATAACTTTTAACCCTGCACTGCTATATTTGCACTAAAGCACAACCCACTTTATAATTCCATTTATAATTTCCATTATAATTCCATTGCACAGTGTATATACAGAGTTAAATTTTATTTTTATCTTTATTCTTCTATTTTCTTACCCTTACAATTAACAATTAAACTTTCTGTGGAGAGGTCAGATAAAGAATTTCACTGCTGGCTGTACCATGTATATCTACGCATGTGACGAATAAACCTGATTCTGATTCTGATTCTGATTCTGATATGTATAGCGGCACGGTGGCTTAGTGGTTAGCACGTTCGCCTCTCAGCGCTAGGGATTTCCGGTTCGAATCCCCATGTGGGTGGAGTTTCCATGTTCTCCCCGTGTCTGCGTGGGTTTCCTCCGGGTTCTCCGGTTTCCTCCCACAGTCCAAAAACATGGATCAAGTCAATTTGAATTCTCAAAATTGCCCCATATAGAGTGTGTTTGTGTGACTGAGTGTGTGCCCAGCGATGGATTGGCGCCCTGTCCTGGATCTATCTGCCCAAATCTAGAAGCACTGCTTGGTAGAAAAATAAGCTTTGAATCAAAGATATTTAACACAGGAGAAAAAGTAAACACAGAGGGGCATACAGAGAGATTTAACGAACTGGTTAGGAATATGCACTTTCAAAGGACTAGATCAGATCAGAGGTTACAGTACAGTCACAAGGTCACAGTGGATAGTTCCTTATCCATTGCTAGAAGCTGTAAACCAGGAACTAGCAAGATGCTTGAACAACGTATAATAGAGTAAGTGAATGAGGGATCAGAATCAAGGGACCAGTACCAAGAATGGATAGTATATTACCAGCAGTGCAGGGAGCCAACGTGTTTGCTAAGCTAGATGCAAGGAAATGGTGTTGGCTGTGTGACTTAGACCCAGAATCCAGACCTCTGATGACATTCATCACACATAGAGGGTACTATCGCTCCAGAAATGTTTCCTTTGGTTTATTAAATGAACCAATGAACAGAGACTGAGAAAAGTCTTTCAAAGATTCAAAAATACAGGTTTAACACTCATAACATAACATAAACTTAACATAAATTAACCTAAAATTAAGATACTTGGACATCTGATCACCGCAGAAGGAATCAAATCAGACCCAAAAAAGGTTGAAGCTATCTACAAAGCACCAAGACCGGAAAAGGCCCAGTTACAAGTGGATTTCTGATGAGGAAAGGACAAGCATGGGACTGGACAAGTGAAACAGAGAGATCATTCAAAGCAATGGAATAAGCATTGGTGAGTGAGCCATGTCTGGCCTACTTTAAACTAAATGCACCTACAATAGTCATATCTGATGTGAGTCCAGTAGGACTAGGCACCGTTTTACTGCAGACCCAGTCAAATGGACAGAACCTTGTCTGGACCGGGTGGCACATTGTCCAGAGTGGGAAATAAGTTGTCCAGATTAAAGGGCAAATAGTCAAGTCAAGTCAAGTCAAGTAATTTATTTATATAGCGCTTTTTACAACAGTACATTGTCACAAAGCAGCTTTACAGAATGAAAAGCCTTTAAACCCCCAAAGAGCAAGCCGAAGCGACAGTGGCAAGAAAAAACTCCCTTTTATGTTGTTATTTAAGGAAGAAACCTTGGGAGGACCAAGACTCAGTGGGGGACTCATCCTCCTTGAGCGGCCGGGCAGCAACAACAGTGTAGAACAGCCATGTCCAGATATTAAACAAATGGAAAAACTAACAACTAGAAAACTATATGTGAGTCCATTAGGGGGCGTCCTGCAGGACCGCCTTGTCAGGATCCATACAGTATTCGTAAGCAGAGCCATGGATCTCCAGGAAGCCGGGGGACACCTCAAAAGAAACAGACAAAGGAAGGGAGTTAGAGCTAATAATAAAGCACGGCATTTAATTAATAAGTAATTAATTGACACAGTGCAGCATGTGACTCCGGCATCACTGACTAGAGCAGCATAACTAAAAGAGGCAGATACTGCAGATTCTACATAGTTGAGATGGCGCCCCGGAACAGCATCATTCCAGCGCCACACCCCCCCCATTAATGATGAGGTGGGTGAAGAGGTGAAATGCCAGCATACACTGATCAGAGATTACCCCCCAACACAGCCAAGTCTGAGATCTACATCTTTATCTACAGGGGATTAGTTAAACGCAAGATTAAATAAATGTGTTTTTAATTTATTTTTAAAGATTAATAGTGATTCAGAATCACGAACAGTAACTGGAAGGCTATTCCAAAGTTGAGGAGCCTTGTGGGAGAACGCTCTTCCACCAGCAGTAATTTTATTTATTCTAGGAGCTAAGAGTAAGCCAGCACCTTGAGATCGGAGCTCACGTGTCGGCTGGTACAATTGAATCAGCTCACTCAGATACTGTGGAGCCTGGTTATGTAAAATTTTATATGTTATTAATAAAATTTTGTACTCGATACGAAACTTAACTGGTAGCCAGTGCAAGTTTGATAACACAGGAGTTATATGATCAAACTTTCTGGTTTTAGTTAAAACTCTAGCTGCAGCATTCTGCACAAGTTGTAATATATGTAATGATTTATTAGAACATCCTGTCAGAAGTGAATTACAATAATCTAACCTTAAGGTAATAAAAGCATGAATTAGTTTTTCTGCATCTTGGAGGGAGAGGATATTTCGTAGCTTCGAAATGTTACGAAGGTGAAAAAATGCAATTCTAGTGATATTGCTAATGTGCTTTGTAAAGGAGAGATCTGAATCAATAATGACACCGAGATTATTTACAGATGAACTGGGTCTAATTAAAGAGTTATCAAGGTTTAACATAGTGTTAGAAGCTTTGTTAATTTTGTCCTTGGGTCCAACTATCAGAAACTCTGTTTTATCAGAATTTAGCAGTAGGAAGTTTTTTGACATCCACATTTTAATATCTTGGATGCAGTCCTCGAGCTTAGTGACTGAACAACCATCATTAGGGTTAGCTGAAACATATAACTGTGTATCATCTGCATATGAGTGGAAACAGATTCCATATTTACGAATAATTGATCCCAATGGAAGCATATATAATGCAAATAGGAGTGGACCCAGAACTGACCCTTGTGGGACACATATTATAACTTTAACGAGATCAGAATATTGGTTGTTAACACAGGTGAATTGATATCGATCAGTCAGGTAGGATTTAAACCACTGGAGTGCAGATCCTGTAACACCCACAGTGTTTTCTAATCTATCAACTAAGATGTTATGGTCTATAGTGTCAAAGGCTGCACTAAGATCTAATAATACAAGAAAAGAGATTTGGTTATTATCAGAGGACATTAATAAGTCATTAACAACTTTAATTAAGGCTGTCTCAGTGCTATGGTGAGACCTAAAACCTGACTGAAAAACTTCATGAACGTTATTAGCTAGAAGATGGCGATTCAGCTGGTTGAACACTATTTTTTCTAGGATTTTAGAGACAAAAGGAAGGTTTGATATTGGTCTATAGTTGGACAGTATTAGAGGATCTAAATTAGGTTTTTTAAGTAATGGTTTAATGACTGCACACTTCAGATTTTTGGGGACATAGCCTATTTTAAGTGATGAATTTATAATGTTTATAAAAGGCTCTGTGATATTTGGTAGGAGGTCTTTAAGCAGATTTGTAGGTATTGGGTCTAACATACAGGATGTTGTCTTTGATTGTGTAATTAATGAGACAAGCTCTTTTTTAGATATGGGGTTAAAGGTATTTAACTCTTGTACTATATTATTTTCTCTACCACTAGATTTTTCAGAAATCATTGAGGGTTGATTATTGGTTACGCTACACAATGCATTAGATGATTTAAGTCTTATGTTTTCAATTTTATCACTAAAGAAATTCATGAAATCATTGCTGCTGAACTGTGAGTGAATCTGTGAATCTGTCTAAAGTCTAATGTCTAATGTATGTTTACAGCAATGTGTTTTACCAACTACACTTTGAGTAATGCCCATGGAATCTAGGATGGAGTCAAAGGCTAATTTAAATGAGTCTAGTGGGTTTTCAAAGTGAACATTGAAGTCACCGACTATTAAGGCCTTGTCTGATGAGATTACTATGTTAGAGAGAAATTCACCAAATTCTTTAATAAACTCTGTATATGGGCCGGGAGGGCGGTATATGGTAATAAGATGCATTAGGTTGGATTTATTCTTCAATGAAGATGAACTGCTTATGTTGAGTACAAGCGCTTCGAAGGATTTTGACTCATACTTATTATTAAGTGTTACATTTATGTTTTCTTTATAGATCGTAGCCACTCCACCTCCTCGTCCACTAAGACGTAGTTTATGAGCATAAGTATAACCAGGTGGAGAGGCATCATTTAATGCTAGGTATTCATTGGCCCTAATCCAGGTCTCTGTGAGACAAAAGACATTTAGAAAGTTATCAGTTATTATTTCTTGAACTAGAGCTGATTTTGATGACAGTGACCTAATGTTTAATAATAAATAACATGATATTAATGAGATTTTTTTGGCACACTTTTTGGACTCTTTTTGTTGTTTTTTTGCTCACTGCGATACTTGATAACTGTCTTAATAGTATGGAACCTAGTTATTGTGGGTGACGACTCCTGGCAGTTCGCAGGCAGTTGGTTAGGCCATTCTGTCTGCTGACTGGCCTTGGCTCTGAATTGTCAATTTTTTTTCCTATCTGAAGAAAAAACCCTATCGGCTATGTTATGTGACATGAGCGCAGCACCCTCCCGGGAAGGATGGATGCCGTCCCATTTCAAAAGGCCAGGCCTTCCCTCAAAAGTAGACCAATTATCAATAAAGGTAATGTTGTTCTCTGAGCACCACTTAGACATCCAGCAACGTAGCGACCATAACCTGCTGTAGGTTTCGCCGCCACGCCTAATTGGTAGGGGACCAGAGACAACTACTTCATCAGACATCATTGCAGCGGTTCCACACACCTCTTTAACATTAGCCTTAGTAATCTCAGACTGCTTGAGACGAACGTCATTAGTGCCGACGTGAATAACTATTCTAGAGAATGAGCGTTTAGCATTAGCCAGCACTTTGAGGTTCGCCCTGATGTCTGGAGCCCTGGCCCCCGGAATGCACCGGACTATGGTTGCTGGGGTCTCTAAGGGGGTAGCGATTCGCACGTGTCTGAGCTGGGAGTCGCCAATAACCAGAGCACTTTTAGCAACCGGTCTCTCAGTGGGTGAGTCACTGAGCGGGGAAAACCGATTGGACACGTGGATCCTAGAAGAGTGATGCTCAGTTCTACGTGTACGTCGCCTGGTCGTCACCCACTCGCCCTGCTGCGAGGGCTCTAAAGCCGGAGATTTAGGACCTGATCCTGTGGCATTCGGGCTGGCTAAACTGGTCCCTGACACATCTTCTCTAACATGACCCTGTTCTGAACATGGCTCAATACGCGGGCAGAGCGGCTCGCAGATCGCGTTCAGTGGCTTGCTGACTGCCCGCAGGGGCACAGCGGGACCGAAGACAACGTCCCAATGCGCAAACTGCGCCACGGCTCATGCAGAGGCTCGCTGCCAGCACAGGGCAACTCGCAGGGAGGAACGCGCGGAGAACCGCACGGAGAATCCCTGGCGGCGAGAAAAAACTTGTGGAGCGGGTGATCCGTGGAGCCGGGAGGCTCGCACGGAGGATCGTGCGGCAGATCCCCGGCGGCGAGAAAAAACTCACGGAGCGGGTGATCCGGGGAGCCGGGAGGCTCACACGGAGGATCGCACGCAGGATCGCGCGGCGGATCCCTAGCGGCGAAGAGCCTAGCGGGAGGCTCGCACGGCGGATCGCGTGAAGAGACGCATGGAAACTCACGCTGAGGCAGACGCGCTGGATTATTGGCAGCGAGAAAGACCTCACGGAGCGGGTGATCCGTGGAGCCAGGAGGCTCGCATGGTGGATCGCGCGGAAGAGCCTTCACGCAGGATCCTTGCCCCGCCCGTGGTGAAGCTGCCTCTTCGTGGCTAAAACGCGGCTAATGGCGGGGCTAGTGCCGAATTAACGTAGCTGATGCTGCAGCCGAAAACCGTGGCTATTGGCGGGGCTAGCGCCGAGATAAAGTAGCCGATGCTGCAGCCGAAAAACGTGGCTACTGGCGGGGCTAGCACCAAGTTAATGCAGCCGGAGGAATGCGGCTAATAGTGGGCTAGCGCCGAAGCTATCGCCGCTAACGCGTTCAAACAGCCGGGACGGACCGAAAGCTGGGAAATGCGGCCGCGGAGGAATATAGTAATGAAGGGCGCTTACCCGGATGAGGACACCTGGTCTTTGTGGGATACGGAGGCCAGCATTACTGTTACGATCGGACGCGCTGTCCATACGATGGCGGCGCAGCGCGGTGCGGTGAGGTTGTAGGAAGCGAGCCAGATGACCAGGTAAGCAAACAAAGAGCAAATTTTATTTGCTGTAACAGCGGGAACGTCGCTGAAAGCACGGCGAGACGTGCCGGGAGCAAAACACATATAATAACAAAAACCAAACCGAACGAAACACCCGACGTAGCACTTAAGCGTATGTACACCGAAGCATACACCCAGAAATGCTGGCCTCCTGACACACGGCGCATGCGCGCTTCAAGTGCAGTCAGCAGGCCACATGTGATCAGGTAGAACCTGAATGTAATTACAGTATTCTAGGTACAAAATACATACATATCAGTAATTGTGTCTTTGAATCTAACACTTTGTATTAAATATTGGCACAAAACAAAATATTGGAAAACTTTATAACTGTCACAAACTGTACGTAAGGAGTGGTTTGGAGACGTAGATGCAGAACAAATAGGGTTTATTGATAAGCAAGGCAGAGGTAGGGTGGTGCAGGAGGAGTATAGGTTGAGAGGGGTGTTGCCAACTGGACCCAGGCCGGGGTGTGGAACCTGGAACGGAGGACTGGGCAGAGCACAACACTGAGCAAAAGAACAACCAAATAAAACAAGGTACACAGATATTATAATAACGCTGTAGAAAGAGAACCCTACACTGGCTATGCGTGACGAAATGAGGAAAGGTCTAGTGAAGTTGTCTTTAGAAGACAAAATAACAAAACCTAAGACAGAATAGACAGGCGTGTCAAAGAGAGTGCTAGACCAAAACCTGAAGGAAGAATACGTGCTGAAAGTGCTCAAAGAGATACGGTGAACTGAACGGGACGACGAGCGGCTCAACACGAAACTGAAACACACAAGGGAAGGGGGGACAGCGAGGTGGTTAAAACACAGGGGAGAAAACAATGTTAGTTTACCGAGAGAGAGAGGATTAGTAAACAGATTGGAACCGTTAGTAAGCTGAGTGAACACTGAGACACGGACGCCCTCAGGTGGTGACGCGCCAGCGGAGCGAGCTAGGGTGAGAGCGAACTCCGCCCCAACCGGCCGAAGCCGAACCACCTGATCGGACGGACAGAGACAACGATCGCAGGACTCTAGGGACAGGGTGAACACTGGAAACAGAAAGAGGATTAAACAAGACACTGGGAGCGATCACAGAGTCACACAGACGTTCACTCATACAACAACACGTACTAGCCTAAACACAGAGGTGAGAGCACAGATGCTAACAAAAGCTAACACAAACAGACGCACACTCACTGAGACCAGATACACCACAGGACGAAACGCAGATAGAACAGATGAAGAATAATAGCCAAAAAATCGCTCGGTATGTATGGAGACCAGGGACAATACTTCACGTTCGTCCAGTGTGAAAGCAGAGTTTAAATAAGATAAACGACCCATCAAACTAATCAGCCTCACCTGGTGACGGAGCGAAAGCGGAACTAGAAGGCGGGGCTAAGAGAGCGAGTGACACAGCGTGACGGAGAGACAGAAGCAGAACCTGGATTTCTCACAATAACTTTATATATCTGAATTTCCTAATTTCTAAATTTGCTATAATAGATCTAAGAATGATGTAAGACATCATTTTACCAGTCTATTATATGTACTTATTAATTATTAGAATGCTGCCTTAATGGAAAAACAGTGTTTATTTAAGTAGTTTGAAGACTGTACCTAAATGTAGTCTATATATAAGTGTTTTATTTTATTCTTAGTCACTGAAATTAGGTTTAATTTTACTTAAATTTACTTTAAATTTCACTTTAAATGCAGTTTGCATGTGTGTACAGAGTGTAACTGTGAGGCTGCAAGGTGGGTTGTGGTTCACATATGCATAACAGTAGCCAAAACACTACCAATAAATTATGTGTTCATTACGTTTGTGAAAGTCAATAAAGTTTTATTGCAGAAACTCTTGTGTAACAAAAGGCTTCTATATGTTTATTATTATTTTATTGATCTGATGGAGTCAGATTGTAAATAATGGAACACCTGTTTATATTTTAAGTCCTGTTTTCCATCATTGGTAAATAAGAGGTGCCGAGACATATATCATTATCGTGAGCTGTATGTAAAATTATTATATATAAAGGTACAGAAAGGGTCACACTTAAAGCTTAATTAAGCTTAATTAATGCGAGCTGGAAGCAAGATGTATTTACAATAATATAACACTGTTTTGTGCTGTGGTCCCTTTCAAATTCACTGGGGTTTTATTGGGTTCTCTATGTGAGAATTGATTCTCATCTGCTCCTTCAGTTTGACTTGTGATTATTCTCTTTTGCTTTGTTCACTTGTTCAGTTTAATTGAGTTTCTAATCATCACATTAAAACCACACTGATGTCATCAACCCCTCCTCCCAGACAGAGGATATAATTCCTCTGCTGTTTGTTCTTCATTATATGATTCTTAATGTATAAATGTTTTTTAGTCTGATTCAGGTTAAGAGATCAGATTCACCCGAACCCAGCTCTGTCTCCATGAAGAGTGACTGCTCCATGCATTATCCACAAAACTACAGTAATGAAGACTGTGCTTCTGATCAGAGGTACAATTTATTCCATATATTTGGTTCTTAGTTTAATACTCAGCACATCATGTTTTGCAGCAGGTTACATTTATTGTATAGGCTCTCAGGGCCCTGTAGATGTTACAGATGTAAAGTTATTTAATTCTACAAAAAATAAAAAATATCTTATTTTAATTATTAGGGAAATTGACATTATTCTGTGATTTTTAATCATTTAAAATAATATATGATAATTGCATTTAATAAAATAAAACTAAATTAATCAATTTAAATGCTTTAATTATTCAAATCAGTACCAGGAGATAAAATAGTTAATTGGTTGAAATAAAATTATTTAAACATGTTCAGATGTCCAGAAAGCAGAAGGAAGTGCAGAGTGATGTGAAGTCAATTTAAGTCAAGTTTATTCTTCACATGTATAGTTATACACAGTGAATTGCTTGTATGACCTGAGGAGAAGTCGCAACGGCAGCCGAACACAGTGGCACTATCATTAGAAATAGGCAGAAAATGTGATGCATTAGGAAAATAGGCGATAAAAAACAACCCGCTCCCAAACTATGCTTTAATAGGTTCAGGTTGGGGGCCCGAAAAAAACACCTTTTAGCACACAAGCAAATACAAACATAAAGACATGGACAAGAAGCTGCCTCCTATGAGAGCTGCAGCAAGTGTGGAAGACATGTAAAGTTATGAGGTGGGTGGAGAAGTGTTATACCATGTTTTCTATTCAGCATTGAGCTCCAGGTTGTTCTGACTTTACCATCTGACATTGTTATTATACTACTATAAACTATAATCTAAACATTTCAGACATTTACATCAGCACTTCTAGTGTAAAGGATGTTATAAATATTCAACAGCCATTTTATATGTATATATATATATATATATATATATATATATATATATATATATATATATACATATAAAATATATATATATATATATACACATACACACTATATATATATATATATATATATATATATATATATATATATATATATATATATATATATATATATATATATATATAAAAAAAATGTGTACATATATATATATATATAGGCGGCACGGTGGCTTAGTGGTTAGCATGTTTGCCTCTCAGCGCTAGGGATTCTCGTTTTGAATCCCAATCTGTGTGGAGTTTCCATGTTCTCCCCGTGTCTGCGTGGGTTTCCTCTCGGTTCTCTGGTTTCCTCCCACAGTCCAAAAACATGGATCAAGGTCAGTAGAGTGTGTTTGTGTGTGTGACAGTGATAGATTGGTACCCTGTCCTGGGTGTATCTGCCCAGTGCCCGAAACATTCTCCCCTGGATGGGCATGGGGAACCCCCCCGCGACCCTAGTAGAGGATAAAGCCTCATTTATACTCCCTCTGCGTACGGAAAAGTGTGCGTGCGCTTTATGCGTTATAACAGTTACTGCCCACATACTTCCTTGCGTCAGCTCCGTTGATATGGTTGTTGAACACTACATCCATTAGAGGGCAGTTTAGAGTAGAAATCAAACATGGCGATGGCGGAGGAACTTCTGATTTTGTACAAACTGCAAAAACGACAGAAAAGGCAGCGTTCTAGACGGCGGTGGTCTGTGAGGCCACTGAACAGGTCGCGACATTTGGATGGAGAATTTGATTCACTTGTCCGCCCAATGAGGGAACTTGATGACGAACGTCATTTCCAATACTTTCGGATGTCTGCCAGGGCATTCGATAACTTGCTTTGCTTTGTAACAACTGTTTGTCCCTGTGCCCTGGCGAAGTAACATCATATAAATGATTAAAATTGCGCACACACTCGTATAACTGGTCTTCAAAAAGTTCTACCATGTTTTTATTCTTCTTCGTGTACATATGGAAGTGGTCGCATCATGCACTGCCCCCACGGTTTCCAGTGGTATTGCTCCGTCCTGTCCGCATCCGCAAGCTTTCAGAAAACGTGCAAATTACGCACGAAATGAACGCAGAGTACGGACAAAAAGCTCCGTCCGTATCCGTCTCCGTATTTAACGTTGAGCATAAATGAGCCTTAAAGCAGAAGATATTGGATGGATGGAGATTTGACCAAAGGGACATGTTAAATCAAGGGGTGTTCACTAATTAGTTTCACAGGTGTCTACAATATTGTAATCAGTCAGTGGGCCTATATATAGGGCTGCAGGTAGTCACTGTACTGTTTGGTAACAAGGTGTGTACCACACTCAACATGAACCAGAGGAAGCAAAGAAAAGAGTTGTCTCAGGACAAATAGAAGAAAATAATAGACAAGCATGTTAAAGGTAAAGGTTATAAGACCATCTCCAAGCAGCTTGATGTTCCTGAGATTACAGTTGCACATGTGATTCAGAAATTTAAGATCCATGGGACTGTAGCCAACCTCCCTGGACGTGGACGCAGGAGGAAAATTGATGACAAATCAAAGAGATGGATTACATGAATGGTAACAAAAGAGTCAAGAAAATCATCTAAAGAGATTCAAGGTGAACTTCAAGCTCAAGGAACATCAGTTTCAGATCGAACTATCCGTCAATGTTTGAGCCAAAGTGGACTTCATGGGAGACGACCAAGGAGGACACCATTGTTGAAAAACAAAACAT